>CAEFZY010003610.1:0-46927 GCA_903066815.1 Brachyrhaphis roseni
CTTAACTGCATCCTGGATTGCATTTTGATCAGCTGGCGCGTCAACAAGGATTCCCCCATTCAGCTGCTCGGCGACTTCGGCATAACACCTGTTTGAACTAGCTTAAACAGCTTTACCGTGATTCTTCTGTAGTTCTTTGTTTTAACTTAAACTTAGTTCAAATATTATGTCCTAAATATAGATAAATAAATACTTAATTGATTGATGCCATGTGATACAAATTTATTCAACTTTCATCCGGATGTTAGCATGTCGACATTTATTCTTTAACGCTTCAGCTCTGTGTTTTAATGGGCCTATTGTTTATAACTGTACTTTCTACATCGACTGCAGTGTTTTCTGGTTATTTTTTTTTAAATTACTATAGGCTTCAACATTAGGATTTATTATTGCTTGATGGGTGGATCACCTGCTAAAGTCACAATTCCAACTTTGGAAAGTCAACGGTTTCCCACCAACCCCAACCTAAATATCCAATATGGCTCCCACAACACTTTAAAATGTCATGATAGCTGCAGTATTATTTCTTATTCTGTGAGTTTGTATCTCTGTGAATCAGTTGCCAGTCATTTCTATGTGGTCTTCCATTAGTAAATGTGTTGCTAGTAGCTACGATGCTTTAGTTTGTAAACTTGTGTTAAGAACTGGAATGCCTCTCTGACGTTATCCTGCCATGATTCAGATGACTACAGTTGGGGGAGGAGACGCATTGTGGGAGTGCAGATATGAAAATTATGAGCCTTCAGATGCAGAAGTGGTTACAATAATAATAAGAGCTTCACTGTGGCATGAAAATGTAAATTTATACAAATAAGCAACTAGCCCACTTGCATGTATTTATAGAATTATGAAACATTTTACAAGTGAGTGATTTGTTTTCCTGTTCACATTAACAGGTGTTGTTTCTGATGAAGCAAGTAAAGGATAAAACTTTGATGAAACCAAACTGTTTAACTGTGATAAATGTAATCAAAATTTACTTAGTTTAGCCTAACAACATATTTCTCTAAATTTTATGAGTTCAAACACTCGTGAATTTCTTGGCCTGATTCAATCTAGATGACATAATTCACCCACAGACGGATTGAATTACCTTTGAAATCATGTTCTATTATTTTATTTTTATTTCTATAAAAATATCTGAGCAGTTTTGTGTAAACATTTTGGTAGGTCTACAAATTTTCAGTCACTGAGGAATTGAATATAAATCAGTTAGTCTGCGTTCACACCAGCCTTGTTTAAACTGTTAATCTAACTTCAGTCCATTTGCCTAGGAAGTCCCTTTACACTGGTGAGTTGTGAATGGTTATCAACCTGTGACCTCTGGTCCTCCAAACCTTGATCTGGATTTGGTTGAAGTTCAGTTGAGTGCATATGTGAACAGCAAGGTATCCGCAGACCCCTCCAAAAGCAGGAAGTGGATTAGAGCACAGGGCATTCTGGGTACATACAACCAAAACAAATCGGTTAGCCTAGCGATAGCAGGAGAAATATCTCATGGTCTTTAGCTAAAGACTAAAGAGAAATGCTCCAAACGCTAAAATCTAATGCTACTTAGTTTTTGTTTACATTTTGTGACAGAGGAAGTTGTGCTCAGTGTCTTCAGAGGTTTTTGTATCGCTTTCTTCAGTGGTTCTTGGTGCAGCGCCCCCACAGGCCAGGAAGGAACAGGTTGCTCAAAGGGTTTAACTGGTTGGAGAAAGAGAACTGCAGCAGCTGGAAATGGGAAACATTTCTCTCCAGTCTCTCTACGTGTCGTTACATGAGTAAAACCAGATCTCATGTAGAAAACTTGGGTTGGAATCATGTTGGACTTCTTATGTCTATTAAAGACCCGACTGTCAAATACTCATCATAAGGTAATATTTGTAGCTGTCTGGCAAACTTCACAGTATGATGGTTAAGACTGAAACCACAAAGAAAAACTCTGAAACACCTCCAGAAAGATCAGAGAACTTCTGATTGAGATGACTTCCACCGACCACAGGGCAGTCTGGAGCAAACTGAAAACATAAAACCTGAAAGAGTGTTTTTTTGTTCTGAGGTTGTTGCTTTGTCTTTAGAAGAGAAAAGGTCAAAATTAGCTCATGTGGTTCCGGAACAGAGCGATGGCGGCGTGATGATGTGGTGGAACAGAACAACATCCTGTAATGACAACAAACCCACACAGCAACTCTGAGAACCAGAAGCTGCTCTTCATCACGCGGACCAGGTCCAACAGCCAGCTGAACCGGGTCTGGGCAGAATCACCTCAGCTCCACAAAGCTCCAGGAAGATGTGTTTAAATGTTGGTGTTAATTATAAATCAATGAACATGAATTTTACATGCAGACACATCAACAAATGAGATTGTTACAAGAGACATTTATATTTCAGCAACTCCATCACCCAGTGAAACATTATAGAGTTTAATTCCACACACATTGATGCTTTTCAAGCCTGTTTCCTGGTATTGATGATGATTTTCTGCTTAGAGTTTATAAAAGTTATAAACTCTAAGATTTTATAAAAGTATAAAAGATTCTGATTTTATAAAAGTAAATTAAAATCAGAATATTACATGAGGTCATTAAAACAGTTTAAACAGAGTCTGCTTAACACCAGATTTCAGGCTACTTTATTGAGCCACACAGAAACGAATCAACTAATTCTCTGACTGTAAAGGAAGTAAACGTGAAATATTGACTGAAGCACTGAATCATAAATAAAAACCCCAGGTCGGGTTGACTGATGGCATCAGACCGCCAATAACAGCCGCATCCTGTCTGACAGAGAGCCGTGCAAGCTAGCTGCTATTTTCAACAAGCAGCAGGCTAAAATACAGACCCGATTCAAAACATGACTTAATGTATTCCTGATACCTTGATGAAGGTTCTTCTATTTCCTGTGATTAAAGACAAAGCTGGAAAACCATGTCAATAATGGAGTCAGACAAGGAAGCATTTTATTCCCTATATTGTTTAATTTTTATATGAATGACCTCTCTAAGCAACTAAACCTGTGCAGAACTGGCTGCATGGTTGGAGATACCATTATTAATCATTAAATGTATGCCGATGACCTAATGGTTTTTAGTCCAAGTTCAGAAGTTGCTTAATATCTGTTCAGCATATGGTGAATTAAATTATGTTAAATTCAATCCATCAAAAAGTGTAATTTTGATTTGTGCACTAAAGAGTACAATAATAGGGTCTTTCCAAATTTCAAGCTGTCTGGGATTTTATTGAACGTCTCAAATGAAGTAAAATATCTTGGTCATGTGCTGACAGACCGTCTGTCTGATCATGAGGACGTTTACGGTCAGGTTAGAATTTTATATGCAAATATTCTTGTTCGTAAGTTTGGATTCTGTTCTGATGAAGTGAAACTGAACTTGTTTAGATCATATTGTATATCACTGTGTACTGCACATTTGTGGTGCAACTTTAAAAAAGTCAGTCTTCATAGATTGAAGGTACCTTATAATGATGCATTAAGACTTTTGTTAAATAAGCCCAGATGGACCAGTGCCAGTGAACTGTTTGTATCTGCTCATGTCAGCACTTTGATGGCTGTTTTAAGAAAGTTTATGTACAAATTTATTTATCGTCTAAACGAATTTAACAATAGAATTATCCTACTGTTGACTAATGTTAAATACAGTGCAGTAAAATACTCATCTGTACTTTGGAGACATTGGTATGACCGCCTCCTGAATAGTTAGGGGCCTTTTTTTATTGTATTTTTATTCTTCTATTGTATTGTTTTTGTTTTTATGTAATTTGGACTTTGAGTGTGTAATAAAATCTATTCAAGATTTCTGTTCCTTATTTCGGAAAAAAACTCATATTACATTAATATAGCATGAAAATGTTAATATTTTTTGATGATTATGAGTTAAAGAGAATAAAAACTCTCAGAAACACTAGAAACTCCAGGTGTTCCAAACACCTGCAGAGGTTTCCTGAACACAAAAGGCAAAGATGGTTGTTCAGAGTGCTGTGCTACTGAAGGGAGGTTGAGTGGAAGGAAAAAGTGTAACAGATTAAAGGGGCAGTATTATAATAAAAAAAGACATTTGTGAGCTTTACATCATGTTGTGTTATACTCTCATTAAAAACAAACCTGGAGTGTTGCCCTGTTCTCCATGGTAACCATTCAGAGGGCCTAAGTGCCTATTTCAACAAAGCTCCACCTCCCACCCCCACTCTGCTCCTGCAAACTAGCGGCAGCAGCAGCAGCTAGCAAACACCAGAAACTCCACATCTGCTGAACTCGTAACGACGGTTGTAATCGGCTTCTTCAAGTTCTGAGTGTCGGAAAGAGCAGGAGCTTCTTAAAGAAACAGAGGCCCAATTGTTATGCAATAAATAACTGAAGGTAAAATAGTCGCTTGATTGTGCTATAAAATGGAATTATGTGACTGAAAAATGTGATACCGGCCCTTTAAGAGCAGTGTGATGAACATAAAACTTCCATTTCATTTAGAAATTTAACAGAGACCCTACAGAGTCTGGAGGAAGAGGAGGAACCAACAATGAAGATGAAGGTTTTATCAGCAGAAGCTCTTTCATGCCACGCAGCACTGATGCAGTAATTAAAGCTAAAGGAGCCCAGACCGGAACTGAAGAATGTTTTTCTGTTTAAACTGTTTTATTGATCTCATGGAATATTCTGATTTCTGTTTAGTTCTCTGATCCAAAATCATGGACCAAAACATGACTCTGAACAAATGAAGGCTGAAATATTTCACTGTGTGATTAAACAGAGTTCCTATTTGTTCTGATCTGGATGATCAGCTGGTTCTGGTCATTTATCAGCAGCTCAGAGGAAACAACCAACTTCCTTGTCTACTTCCTGTTGATCAATCGACGCGGCGCCACAAAAGAGGCTGAACCCGCTCAGCGTCTCGGATCAGAAAGAATCTGCTTTAAAATGATCAGATTAATAATCCATCATCCTGCAGATGAACTGAATTATGGGATTAAAATGTTTCAGCGGCTGAAACAACAACAACCGTCAAGAAGTCAGAGATTTTATTCAAATATGAACAGAAATAAAAGCAGCTTCTCCTCCTGATTCCAATCATTTTCACTTTCAACAGAAACGCTGAACGCAGCGAACCCAGACGACGCTGGATGCTGATTGGCTGACGGGTCGCAGTCTGACTCCGCAGGAGAACTGCCTACTGGGCCACGGTGTCTGACCAACAGGCTGCTCAGAGCCACACAACCCGCCAAAATAAGAGTCTGTCTGGGAATGAAGAGCAGGACGAGTCCTGATGTGAGTCTCTGAACTGGTCCCAGTGTGCAGCAGGAACTGGTCCCAGTGTGCAGCAGTCAGTGGCTCTTCTTGGACGAGCCGAACCCGGAGAATCCCATGACGGCGGCCATCTCGTCGTCCTCCTCCAGCTCCACGTCGTCCTCAGCTCGCCGCTTCCTCTCCTTCTGCTTCTCTTTCTTGTAGGCCTTCGCCTTCTCTTCCTGCAGGAGACACAGGCCGCAGAGATAGGATATGAGGACAGGAGGCATCACTCTGACTAAATACACTGCAGTACAAACCATTGACCGGCCAGTTTGACCAGGACCAACAGTAGGGTGATTAGGGCCATTGTAGATAAAAAAAAAAAGGAGCAAATTTAAACCAAAAAAATGTGAAACTCCTGATTTGGTTTATTGAGTTTTATTTTATTTCATGTATCAACTAATCATAGCCAAGACTAGACCTGCTGCTTTATCTCAGAAAGACTTCAGAAGTAAAAACCACCAGGGCAGATTGTCGTGTAACAGTAATTTCTTTTTTGGGCAACATTTGGCCCAAACTCCTCACCAGTAGCTGGCAGTAATGCTCCCTCATTAACATTTTATTTTCTGGATAAACTCAACTACTAATTATTCAGATAAAATAAAAATTTATTGATTTCTAAGACAGAAAGTAAATAAGGTCTGGATCGGGAATCCGCTTTGTTTCTAATGGTTTTACTGTGCATGTTTGGAGCGCAGTAACGTCAGGGGGGCGTCAGGGGGCGTGGCCTGACTCACCTCCTCCCTCAGCTCCTTCATTCGCTCCTCAAAGTCGTACTCCTTCTGCTTCTCCTCCAGCTTTTTCTTGTTCACTTCGAAGCGTTTCTTCACCTGATCCAGAGACGAGCGCTCCACCCGCATCGACATGCCCAGGTTCCTCTGGTCTGCTCACACACACACACGCACACACACAGTTTACATATTAGGACTTTGACTTCCTTTACTTTTAGTACCTGCATTCACGTCCTACCTCCAAACTTGACCTCTGACCCTAAAACATTGTGTCCACCAAGGCATGGGCAACATGGACGTAGACTGTGATCTCAATATCTTGTAGTACTATTGTGAAAACCATGAAAATGATGATAAAACCTATTAATCCTTTTATAGGTAACTGCTGATCTTAAAATGTTTCTACTTTAAATAAACGTCTCCACATAAACATGCTGAAAGAAGTTTGATTTATATCACTAAACCACCAGATACTTTATTTAATCATATTTCTGAATAAAAAAAAATATTAGTAAAAAATATTTACTAATATTTTTTGATGGTGACGACCATCTCTACTGCCGTAAACAAGATGGCTGCTCTTTCAACTAACAGCGGCTAGCTCTTAGCAACTGGTTGCTATGGCTACAAGACTCAAGTCCAAACTAGAGAGACGAGTCTGACTCTCAGCTCAGCTCAGCTGACGGACTCACATTAAGCCAAAACACAGCGTTTCCATGCTGGTTTGAGGACTCACGTTTCTTCCCGTTGATGTGATCCAGGAAGTTGATGGAGTCCTTCACCACACAGTCGCACACGTTGCAGTAGTATCTGGAACAGCAGAAGAAGAAACGAGGCGTCAGCACCGGCCAAGCGGCGTGGGGACGGAGCCAACTCTGAACACCCACCCGCCCATCTCGGCCTGCGGCGTCGTCTTGGTGATGACGATGGTCTTCCCCAGCTTGGACTCCAGGTCCACCTTGTAGTCCCGGTGACGCAGGAGTTCCCGCTTGACAGGCGGCGCAATCTTCCCTGGAGGAACGCAGAGAAAAGCTTTAACCTATGACCTCTGGGAAATCAGAGCTCTGCTTCTAATCAGCAGACAGAAACAGGAAGTGAAGCCATGTTGGAGAATGTTCTCCTCACCATCCCTCTTCTCCAGCTCCCTCTCCTCCGCCAGACGTTTCTGAGCCAGAGACTCATACTCGTCTTTGTCCCATTTCCGACGGAAGTCGTTCTTACTCGACTGGAAGAGGTCAAAGTTGAACATGAGAAAAGCTTCCAGAGAACCGGATCCTCAGAAACCTCCGGTTTACCTTTTTTCAGATTAAACAATTTTTGTTCTAAATCAGTGAGAGGTAAACTGAAACTAATTCTGCAAAGTTAACCTTTGACCAGATGTGTTTTTTTCTGCAGAGATGAAGATATTTATATTATAAATACGTCACTTTGTCATATAATATTTTTTTATAGTAGTTATAGCTCCTCGGGAAACTAAAAAGATTTAAACATTACTCTGATACAGTAAGTCTTCAGTCAGAGACCTCTACAGATTTCTTGCATGTCTGATACTGGAGATGAACAAGGACTCTCTGAAACTCAGGTGATCAGTTACAGCAATATTTAATTTGCCTTCAGGATAAATAAAATATTGTTGAATTGAATAAACACTTATATGCATTTTTTATTCTTTAAGATGGTAAAGATAAAGATGTAGAACCCAAAGTGAGATTCAATTACGTAACAGCAAAAGGGTTAAAAACACTATTTTCTACTTTAACACAGAGTTATAACTCTTACTTTTAAAATCTCATACAATTAGTTTTTTAAAATCATTGTTCAAGCCGAGAATTATTTTATTTTGACAGACCGGAAGTTGTCTTGTAGCGGTTAGCTGAGCTTCTGCTAAAAGCTCAGCGTTTAGTTATCATCAGTTTTGCTTCAGAATAAAACCAGACACGCGAACGACTGGTACCGACCGAAGCTCGAGTTTAAATGTACATATGGTCACAAACTGTGACTAAAAGCCTGATTATTGTTTTCGTCGCTGTCTGTTAGCATGCTAGCCGCTAGCATCAGCGCTCCGCCTGAACCCACGGCTTCAGGCGGAGCTGAAGGCGGTTCCGGTCGACGGAGAAACTCGAATAGCTACGGACACTTAAGGTTTGATGTTTAAAAAGTACAAATGAAATAGGTAAACTATAATAGTGAAAAACTCACCCCACTGCCTGACGCCATCTTGTTTACTCGGTTACCGGAAATGGCTGAAACTGACTATTAAATCTGTGGTTAGCAGCGCCCCCTGCAGGAAGCAAGCAGGTAGTGATGACAAACCAGGCAGATTTTAACAGAGGAAAATATAAACAGGTAAAATGCTGTCCTACAGGTGAGCGGAAGTGAGTAAACTGGTTGTTAAATTATTACAGTTTCAGAAAAGAAGCGCCAGAGACGGAAGGTAACCCAGGTGTGGTCAGGTGAGCTTTGGGCCCCGCCCCCTTCCCAGCGCCGCAGGTGCGCCTCATTATAAGGCTGAAATTCAGAATGATGGCGTGTCTGTTTGAAGAGAAGAGCAGAAATGACAACCAGCGGAGTGGAACCCGCAGCCCAGAGTCCGCTGCTGTCCTCCAGGTACGAACCAGAACCTGAACCTGCAGACAGAGTTCTTAGAACTGGACTTTATCAAACGGACTGAACAGTGCTGGTAATGATGTTGCCTAAAGGCGATGTATGAACATGAAACAAACATCAAGGTGGGTCCAACAGGGACTTTCTAATTTAGAGGGAAACTGTTTCCTGTAGTTTACATTGAGCTCCATCTTTCTGACCTGTTGGCTGTTAAACTGATTACACTCTAAGTTCTGAGCTTTGAACCTATTTTGGGTTTATTTTTTGACCCATTTGGACCAGCTGGTTCAGACTCTTGCTGTGTTTGGTCCTGAGTTTCATCTTCCAGGCTTAGTGGTGTGAATTCAGAGGGTATCATCCAGAATCACTCAAAAAAAAAACTGATTTCCATCGGCGGTGTCACCCAAAAGCTTTCTGGTTTTGGTAAATTTAAGTGTAAAACTTTTTTTTCCTTCTTATGGTGATAAACTGTTGAGTTTTTCAGATGATTAAATCAATAAAATGGATAATTCATTCAGTCATGAGGATGTCTGCTGACCCATTCGCTCACTTTCTGCACAATTAAGTGACAAAAAGTAATCTAAAGAAGCTGTCCGTTCAGAGTTCTGTATCAAAACATAGTGGAAAGTTGAGTGGAAGGATAAAGTGTGGTAGTAATAAAACTGGAGTCGACCTGGAGAGGATTGTGAAGCAAAATTAATTTTTCTTTCTATACTGGAGGAAGAGTGGAGAGAACCAGATTGCTTCCTGTTGGTGATGATCTTGGTCACCATGACATCATCTGGTTCTGATCCACTGGGTCTTCTGGAGTTCAGTCAATGCAGTGGAGAAGATTAGAGCTCCTCCTGGTTCCATTTTCCACCTGGACTTGGTACCAACCCACAGTTTAATCACCATGGTAACACCAGCAAACTGGCCTGACCTTTAACCTCATGGAGAATCTATGGAGTCAAGAGGAACATGAGACACCAGAACCAACTATGAAGACGAGCTGAGGTTCAATCAGAGTAATCAGAACCTCAGTGGAACCTCCTCCATGCCACACCGCATGGATGCAGGAACTCATGGAGTCCAGACCAGAAGAGGAGGAACGTTTATGGCTTAAAATAATTTTATTGGTTGGATGTAAAACTCAGGCTTTGAAATTATTTTTTTCACGAATTTGAGATTTTTAAGTTGAAAATTTATAAATAAATGCTTGAAATATTTCACTGGACAGAATGGTTGTTTCCTAACTTGAATTCAGATCTTTAGGTGAAAATGTAAAAAGCTTAGAGATTAAATAAACTTTACTAGTTTATCAAACAAAGTCTAAATATTGTGGGGGGGGAAACTTAAGTAAAAAATGTTCTGCCAGCTTCTCTTCCAGCCCCTGGTCGTGTGTTTGTGCCAATTCTTGGTCCGCGGCCATGTGGAGCGGCGTTCCCGACCTGATGCCCGCCGCCCCGGGAACCTCCTCCCCTGAACCGTGGCTCCTCCCCGGCTGCAGCTCCGTCTACGACACCCTGGTCAGGTAGGTGGCTCACCTGGTCACCGGCTGGCCGCTAATAGAAGGGATGGATCATTAAACTGCAGCAGGTCTTATTTGGTTTTGATCCAGACTGCAGTTCAGATTCTTTCCCTCTAGGGGGCAGCACAGTTGGATTATTATTATTTTTTTTATGGAAACAAATTTCTGCCATGAAAGAAAAAATAAAAGCCCAACTGGAAGGCTTTATTATTATTATACTGGAGCAAGACTTCGTAGAGAGAGTTTTAGTTTTTTCTCTCTTCTGGAAGCTGGTTTCAGATTTATTTATTTTTCTCTTGAGCGATCTTCTGAATTCTCTGCATTGGGTTGGATATTTGCTCCATAACTGTTTTCCTTCTGGTTTACCAGCAACGCGTCTCCAATCCCGTCTCCCCCGGCTGCAAGCGGACTTCGAGGACGAGAGCGAACCGGAAGCAAGCCTCGCAGGTTTGTGTCCCCACCGACCCGACCGAGCCGTTTCGCTGCACCGCAGAACTTCATTGTTTTCTTCCTGGAATCCAGACTCTTAAAGCTGTCTGGATCGATTCATTCAGGACTTCGGGCTCCTGCTGCTGCTGGAAGGAAAACATGTAGATCAAGACAAACCTTCCGTCTGAAAGATTAAGTGTTTTTAATGCCTGGAGTCTAAATCAGGGGTATCCAAAGTGCGGCTCGGGGGCCATTTGTGACCAAAACTATGACCAAAAAAAATTTAATCTGCTAGATAAAGTATTCATCCTTTGATAACCAAACCTTCTACTTTCCCTTTTGTTGTTTAAAAATGTCAAAACTCCCTCATTTTTAAGTTTGCAGTTTTTGAAAATGTTTTCTTGAGTTGCCGATTCTTAAGGTTTTCCTCGGCAGGCCGTCCATCCTGGAGCGCTGCATCCTCAAGGTGTCCACCAGCAGTGTGGCGGTGGGGACGGACGACGTGGACGGGAAAAGGTCAGCGCGACGGTGACCCGGACCGGTCGGGTTTGTTTGAACCTCGGCTGATTTGCGCAGCATGTTTCGGCCTGCTTTATGGCGGGTTTGGTTTCCATGGTGACGGCTCGGCCTCTGTTTCCCGCAGGCCTTCGTTCCCCCGCTGCTACCCCCGATTGCCGGACCCGGCCAACACTGAGACGAATGCGGCGGTCCTGAAGCGGCGCCAGAAGCAGATCCAGTACGGGAAGAACACTAGTGGCTACCAGAACTACCTGCAGCAGGTCCCCAAGTGAGAAACCATCTCTGAAGTTGGGATGTACAGACCAAACTATTAATCATTGTTTAATGAAGAAACATTAACATTTAGGATGATTTTATTCACCATTTAATTTAATTCATTTAGCATAAATGCTAACCTCGTGCCATTTGAATTTTAGATAACCTTGGCAGAAAATTGTATTGTATTGGAATATATTTTTCAACACAATCCTGTCTTTTGATTACAGGAAAATATGTAATTTTTACTAATCGCATTAATACAAATTAAGTTCTTATGATTTGCTGCAATTAAACATATTGGGATAAATAGTGGTGAAATATGGACAGTTTAGGGGGGTTTAAGCATCATTATTTGAAATTTATCTTGACAGTGATAAATTATCATGATAAATGCCTAGCTGTACTCTGAAGGGTTAGGCTCCGCCCCCTGATCGGTTGATCTCCTCCACAGACACCTGCGGGACCCGAAGCTCCACCCAGCCACGCCCAACAAGTACCGGAAGTACAGCCGGCGCTCCTGGGACATGCAGGTGCGTCTGTGGAGGCGCGCGCTGCACCTGTGGGACCCTCCGGCCAGCGACGCGCCGGACACGCCCGACCCGGTGGAGCAGCTGTAGGTGGAGCCTCTGCCGCCCCCTGCTGGATCCTCTCAGCAGCAGAAAGCGCAGCGTCTCACCCTCCTCTGCTGTCTGCAGGCAGAGCCAGCTGGCCAAGATGACGTCGGACCTGTGCGAGGACGGAGGAGACAAGCAGAGAGAGAAGGAGACTCCTGCAGCCTCTGATGCCTCCTCAGTGTCTCCTCTGTCTGTGGACGTTCCTGGAGCCTGGACCGTCCCGCTGTCCCCAGTAAGGCCTTACCTCTGTACTCGCTGATTATTGCAGGAGGAAGTGGCTTCTGTCTCCAAACAATGACTGTCTGATGCAGTCTAGCTAGTTTTCTACAACTCCTGTAGGTCAGGGTTGATCAGTCATATCATAGAAAGTATTTTTATGTCCTTCTATTGTCCACCCAGTGGGGGCTACTTCCTTGTAGCAAGAGGCTATATCCATCCCAAAGCCGTCTACTGATCTCATTAATGAAGAGGCTAATATGCCTAGCCTGGTCATTCACTGGATTGTCTACTTCCTCTGCTGTTTGTCAGCATTGGATTGGCTAGCGGCTTCACCTGGGCTGGTCTCGTGCAACTTGTACTTTCTTCTTTAAAGGAAACGTTAAGCTAAATCGTTGGCATATAATGTTTGTAGTGCCATGTGAAGTAGCCACTGCTGGTTGTGCAGTAGTCTTAACGTTGGTTTTAAAACATCATCATACACTCAAACGGTTTGCTTCATTGACTGAAACTAAAGTAAATCTAGACCAACCAGTTTATAGGTTAATGTTTGGATTCTGACAGACTGCAGATATACCAAAGTCTTTATCTGGGCTCATGGTTCATGGACTCTGCCTTGGATTAGCTTCTCCTCACACAGCCGCTGATTAACCAGCTGCAGCTCGGCGATTTAAACGGGTCTGGAACCGAGCCTGGCCCCTGATCACTGAAGTGTTTCATGTTGAGCCTGGTTCCCAACATGGAGACATGCACGATTCTCCTCAGGGCTGGTTCATAACAGAACCCTGCGGGGTGATAAAACTGGTTTTATTCAGTCGATCGGTTTGTGCTGCAGGTAGACTTAATGACGTCTGAACCCGGTTCCGAGTCAGAACTCTGAATGACCGACTTGTTTTCCTTCGTCCAACAGCTGGAGACAAGCCGCCGGCCTTTTCGCTCTCCTCCTGGCCTCAGCTACTCCAGCAGGAGTCAGCTAACCTCTGATGACGGCATGAACGACTGGCTCCGCCTCCTGATGGAGACTGACCACACCCCAGGTGAGGCCACACTCATCTCCCTTATAACAACTTCCAATCTCTAACTGAACCTGGGTCATGAAAGGATGGTTAACTTTTTTTTTTTTTTTTTTTTTAATTAAATATTAATGAGTTTTATTCCTGATAGATTTGGATCCAAGGTTTTTCCAGATCTACAATTTAACTCTTATTCCTCGGGTCTGTCTCCTCAGATTTCGGCTCTGATGACCAGCAGGTTCCTGTGTTTTCCGACCAGCTCTTCTGGAATCCGTACTGACGACCCAATCCAAACTACGTTGGACCCGATGTTGCCTGAACTGGACCTGACCTGTTTTCTGATGATCCTGAACTCTTCCCAATGTTTTGGGGTTTTGGAGCCAGAAACTCACTCGTCTTTTAAAGATCACCACAAACCTACGTCACCGCCGGTGGCGCGCGACCCGCCAGCGGTGCACGACCCGTCCCTGGTCCGGTCCCCGCCCCCGGCGGTCGGACGCCTTACTGTTAGCACTAGTTTTAGTTGAACTGCGTCAGAATGAGCACAGTCACCTGCATCACGTCGGAGTCCTGCACTGAGGGAACGTCACGAGTTTGTCCCGTTCGTCACTCGGTTCTTCACCTTCATCCTCCGCTCCTCCTCCTCCTCATGTTTCTTTTAAAAAATGAAGCTCCTGATCAGTGGAGTCGAAATGCTGCCACTTTTGTGTTCTGAGATTTCTTTTACTGCTATGTGCTGCTTTACGAGTAAAGTGAAATGTGATTAATAAAGATGTAAATAAAGAGTTAAAACCTAAAGCCTGACCTGATCTCTGCTTCAAACTGGGACTACTGGGAGAAGATGTTGGTGGTTCTGGAAGAGAAAAGGATGGCCCAGATGTTCCTGAATCGTTCAGCTCTACAACTGAAGTTCCAGTGGATGCAGAATTAGTTCTTTATGCAGTTGTTGTATTGTGGTTGATCTTTAACATTTCTTTTTCAACACACACCATTTTGTTTTCTTTTGGTCAGAAATGGATCATTTAGATTTTTTTTCTTTTCTCCAAGTTAGAAGATCTGAGCTAGATGTTAGCAGAGGCCTCATTGGAGCAGTCGCCCAGGGCCCCACATTTTGGGGGTGGCCCAAAAGATTTGGCATGTTACGGTTTTACAAACTTCAAAACTCGGAGCAGCTCACACAAAGTGTTGTAATGTTATATTTCTATAGATGTATAAAATACTGAAATAATTGAACTTAAATACTTCAGTATTGAACATGGAGCCATTTCAGGTGGGACATTTTGCTGTTGTGTGAGCCTACCTATTAATGTACTGTAATTTTTTAAATTAAGTTAATTTCAGAGTTTAAAATCATATTTTAAATTATCCACAAAACAAGGAACATTTTTAATTGAAAAACGTTTTTGCTGCTAAATTATTGAATAAGCAGACATGAGCTGAACATGACAGATATTTATAGCTTTAATCTGTTCTTCAGGTTCTTTAAGCAGCAGATTGGAGCAAAGTGTTATCCTATTTGTTCATCTTTCCGGTGTTTCAGGAAGATCACTCATGGAGCTCCTTTAAAACTTTAGACTCTGACATTAGCATTAGCTGCTACATGTTAGCATTGAGATGCTATTTTAGGCTGAAGTAGCTTTGCTGATAGGCTAATACCTTTTAGCACAACCTGAACACAACAGTATTCTTTTCCAGTCTCCAATCAGATCGCTTAGAAGCAGAAATTAACCCCTAGTGTGCCGAGAAGACGCTTCGTCTGCCATTGCCGTTAACGAATGTCGCTTGTGCGTCAGATTTACGGGTGTACCAGAAACATGCAAATACAAAGGTAATTTTAAAACAAGAAACGCAATTAATTACATTAAAATCAATGTAATTAATCAAAAATAAACATGTTTAAGTCCCAGACACATTTTTTCTTTGGTTTGGGCACCAAAACAGGCTCTAGCCCAGGGGCCGCTATCCTTCTAAGTTCAACCCTGCAGCATAGGATCCCTGATCCACCTGCTTAGGAGCATTTTTCGACCTTTTTTCATGTGTTATGAGTTTTTTCTGGCTCTGTTTTGTCCTGTAATGTGTATTTTGGAAGCTCTGAAGGTGGAGGTGTGCAGATACAGACAGGTGAGGGTGGAGGTGCTCGGCTGCAGGACTGTGATTTCTGCAGACTTGTCCTTTAACCACAGCCTCCAGGAAGAGACGGCGGATCAGAGCTGCTGCTGTAAACAAGCTGCTGTCGGCCTGGGAACTACAGCTCCCATCATCCCCTGCGCTGCGGGCTTGTTTTTGGTCCAGCTGGATTATCTTTTATTTCTGCAGGATTTCTGGCCTGATGTTGGGCTTTTTGCGGTCTGCAGAGGCTGGAGGAGTAAAATAAGAGAAGAAGAGGAGCAGGTGCTGATGATGAAGCATGAAGCATCGCTCCTCCTCCTCCTCCTCCTCTTCCTCCTCTTCATCCTCCTCCTGGCACCGTAAATGTTATTTATGAATGCCCGCCGCTCACGGGCGTGTGCGCGCAGGATTTCCATTATTATGCTGGATAATTAGGAGACATCGCGCTGAGAACGGAACCGAGCTGCGGGTCGGTACCGGAGCCGAGCGACATCATCCGTGCTTTGATTCATTTCGGTGGGTTCGGTGCCGCTGCTCCTCGGTGATACTGGGTCAATACACCGAGCACCGGAACCGCCTCACTTCGACACCAGACCAGGTAGGCTGCCGCTGGGACCCGGGAGGAGGAGGGGGGTCGACGACTGCATGTTCGGTCGTGGTTCGGGTCGGTCTGCGGCGTGCTTCCCTCCCATGTCCCCGCTAAGGGGCTCCGCGGACCGGCCTGTGTGCGCCAGCAGCGCCGCTGTGACCATCCAGGCTGGCGGGGAGGCAGCAGGCCTGTAGCCGAGCATCAGCGCAGGATCTCCGCTTGTTTATTCAGGCTGTGCCGCTAACAGCGCCATTAGCTGCCGCTAGCTGGGCTCTGGTTGTTGCTGTTACCCCCGGTTAGCCCCCTGGATGCACCCCATTATCCCCAACACCTCATTAGTCTTCCCATTGGGCCTCCTGTTTACCCCCATTATTACCCAGTAGCCCCCAGTTAGCCCTTGTTTTACTGTTACCCCCTCTATTACCCCCATACACCCTTTAGCATTATTTTAGACCCTTTACCCTACCCCACCACCCCCACATTTGCCCCTATAATTCCCAGTAAGCCCTCCTTAGTGTTACCCCCTCTGTTGGCCACCCTGTTACCCATGTACCATATAACCCATTAGCCATTGTCACCCCAGTTCACTCCTGTTAATGTTACCCCCTCTGTTAGCCACTCCATTAGCCTTTATTACAGATTTCTTAGCTATGTAGTTAGTCCCCGTTACCCTGAAGTACCCCATTTGGCCCTCGTACCCCTCTTTTACCCCCATTAGCCCTGTCAGTTGTACCCCCTCTTTGAACCACTCAATTAGTCCCTGTTACTCTCAATTAACCCCTATGGTATTTCCCCTCTGTTAACCATCCCATCAGTTTTTATTACCCCTCTGGTAGCTATGTAATTAGCCCTGTTTCCCTAAAATACCCCATTTTGCCCTCCTACCCTTCTTTCACCCATCCCATTAGCCTATTAATGGCATTCTGTTAGTAGGTACCGACAGTCAATTTTTTTGTTTAGATTTTTAGTACTCTAAATGCATTTTTCTGTTGAGTGTATTAAAAGAAAAGAGCAGAAAAAAAATTTCATTATGTCTAATGGTTTTTGAGATTTTGGGGGTATGTGTACCTTACTACAAACCCACCTTTGAGTAGAAAAAGATGGGATTTTTGAAAGCCGATTACTTAAAAATAAATCAATTTGACACTTATTTGTAATGACATTTTTAAAATATGTATAAATCACATCGCAAAACATGAAAATGCGCAGTATAAATAGCTTACTTTAAAAATGAAGATTCTTTAAAAAATGTCATTTTGAAAAATAAAACAAATGTCAATATTGACCCTAAGAGCAGACATGGCATGTTCGGAATACCATATTAAAAATTATATATTGAAACCAATCCCCAAAAGCTGTTTTGCCCGGCCTGCTGTGTGGTCTTAACAGGCTCCATTTCTTGTAGGGGTCTGGGACTGTTTAATAAAGATTTATTAGGCCGCAAAAATGTTTCCAAAGCTAATTTGACCGATGGAAAAAAATTTCAAACATTATTTTCAAAATTGAGTATTTTTTGACCACTCCCCAAATTTGTATTTTTCATCAGATTTCAATAAAACTTCTCTACTACAGATAAATTAGGCTGCAGAATAAAATAAAGGCATCAATTTTTGGCCATCTTTAATAGTTTCCTTGATATTGCTGGTAGGAAATAGGGATTTCTTGTTTGTTTTAAAAAAAAATTAATTTTAGAGAATTTTTGACTTACACCAAAATGTTTATTGTTTTATGCATTTCATCAAAACTTCCTTCCTAGATATCAACAAAGTGGCTGCATCAGATAAAACATTTATTTATGGCTATCTTTAGTAGTTTTTTTTATATTGCTGGCAGAAAATAGATTGTTTTTTTATGGAAAATTCCCTACTATCGACCATCTGAAAAAGTGCCAAAGAAAGTACAGTGTCCAGAATTTATTATTTTAGTATATATTCAGTCACTTTATCATGCCACAGCCCACATGATGATGTCCTGGGCGGTTGCCCAAGGCGCATTTCAGAAACCGCCACTAACGCAGATCATGTGCTTGTTGCACAGATCGCACAAAATCATCACAAACCTAAACCTCACATATACAGATCGTCATGCACAATTCCAGTGGCTCATGAAAACAGCAGATCTAATGTACTTTTTTTTAAATTATTATACTAAATAATAAGGACAGGGAAGCAAAGCATGCCTGTGTGATCCACAGGAGGAGGAGGATGGATAACCCCATGTTCAGGTGAGGAGGTGAAGCAACTTTGTTTGCTTAATTTCTCCTCTTTTGTAAAAGTTTTGACTAGATTTAGCTGTTTACCCCTCCCACAATATTAGTGCGGTGCTCAGGAGAAGCGCGGCAGATGTCACGACCAGCCAGCCGGGTGATCCGTCCGCTTTTCAGTTCGCAAAATCACAAAAAGTCTGTTAAACCGTGCACACGATAAAAAGCTCAGGAGGGGTTCACTCCACTGATTGTAGAACTGCCGGAGGCTTAAAACTTCGTTTATTAATTTTTAGCTAGCTTCACATTTAGCTAGCCACATTTAGCTTGCAGAAGGAGCGGAAGCTAGAAGGGCGACTCGAGGGAGGTCCATTCGTGTGTTAATATGCGTGGGGCGTCACGCACATTGATTCTACTGGTAATATTAAACGTCACAAATTAATCTTTATTTTGATACCTAATTTGACAGGTTTATTTTTTATAATTCATTTGCTATTTGACGATCTGTTTGGAGGTTTTGACACTTTTATGACTTACAAGAAAATTAATTTAAAAAATAACGCTTGACAAACCAGGTATGTCTAGAAAGCATATCGTTTTCATAATAAGCAGGTTTATTATGATATCGCTCATTTGGCCATTTGTTCGCGACGCCCAAACCGTGTTTTTGGACAATGTTTCAGTACAATGTCCGGAGGGGCGTTCAAATTAGCATAAATAATGCGTTCTAGTCAGGCTTTTCAAGACATTTATAAAAACTATTGGAAAAATTTACCGTAAGTGTTTTATTTGCTTCAATATACATAAAATTGGTATCATTGGAAAGGAAAATTAATAAACTTTAACACAATAGTGTTGCTTTTGGAAAAAATATTTTGAAAAGGACTTTTGATGATGGGAAGTTAGACTATTTTCCGTGATCAACATGTGTTCTCTCCTATTCCTGAGTGAGAGCGTCGCTGCCGGTACCTACTGTTAGCCACTTGCCAATCTTCCTTCTGTCCAATTAAGCTACCCCCTTTTAAAATTACCTCTTTTATTTCCCCTTTGATGGCCCTTTTTTGTGGCACTCCTTCATTTTAGCCCCATTAGCACCCCACTGCTGCATCCGCCTCTAGGGCCACAGTTGGATCCAGATAGAGGGACACTTGAGGGGAACCGTTGGATTTGGCTCTATGGGAACCGTTACATCTGATTCTAGCGTAGCTAGCTGTTGCATCATGGTCTAGTTGTAGCATGGTCTTGTTGGGTCTGCGGTTAATTTGCATTGCATTCTTTTTAAACTATTCTTTATCATTGTTTGTTTGTTTCGTTGGCTGAGCAAAAGCATTGATGAATTCAGCTTGTAGTTCGATTCTTCAATGCTAACTTGAACGTGTGTTTCTCTTCGCCAGGTGTGTTCCCAGGGCAACAGGTGAATGATGATGCCCTTGTGATAGTGGGCGGGGCTGCATGGGCCTGAGGGGGTAAGGAGGCGGAGTCTCTGCCTTAAGACCCTCCCCTCTCCTTCCTGTCACGAACCAAACAGACAGGACAAAACACGGCCAGAGCTCTCCCTTCCCTCTTCCTCCTCCCCCTCTCTCCTCCCTGTTCTTACCCCCTCCTGACCCCGTCTCTTCCCCGCTGCCCTCCCCCGTCTGCCCCCTCGGCCGCTGCCACCATGCTGTGGTCTCGCTGCTGGTGGAGAGCCTGAGGAAACAGACTCTGGCAGGCGACCCTGCTCAGCCGGGGGACTACTACCTGGTGAGGCACTCAGCCAGAGAAACCCCGATGAACATTCAGATCCAAGAGTTTCACTGACACCAAAGCTTTCTCTTTCAGTCCCTGCTGGACCCGAAAACCCTCCCACAGTGCTGGCCCCCAGATGGCTTGATGCCTGGTGAGTGTTTGGCCGGGGTGGCAGCCCACTGTTCAGGCAGGAGGCTTAAGCAGTACTAGATTATTTTAACAATCGAGTATTTATCGACTATTCTGGCGATTAGTTTTTTTAAATTTTTAAGCAGTTTTGAGTAGAGCTGTACAATATGAATATCATGGTATTTTGTGGTATTGTGATAACTATAAAAGCGACAATAAGAACTATTTATTACATCTGTTTCAGCTAACCTTAAGATTGTAACTGTCACAGCAATTACAGCCCCACAAACACAAATATTGCTCTTTAAAAACATTCCCATCTGTAATACGAGAAGTGTGATTTATATCACACTTAACTGTAACTGCAGTTTCAAATTTATTGGTATTTATTGATGTTTTTATTGTGAAGAAAATAGTAAAACTAACAAACCCAACAATAAGAACAGTTTTGGAACGTTTTAAACATAATTAATTACAATGTAATGTAAGAACCATAAATAAAAATTCTTATAGGAAATTTATCACGACACAAAAATGTCCACCACTAGTTATGAGCACGGCAGCGAAACCTTAAACTGCTATGTGTAAGCTACTCAGCAGGTTGTTTCTAGGCAACCAGTAAGTGAGCTGCTAGGCAACCAAATAATGAGTGAGTTATTTGAAGCCACCCAGCTAGCTTAACTAGCTGTGTGAGTTTGAGAAACTAATGTCTACATTTCCCAGAATACCGTGCGGTTCCTGATTGGAGTTCAGTGAATATTCCATTTGTTAAATATTCTTTCAAATGTCTTATCTGTAGATATTGATCACGTGTCTATTGCGTTATATATTGTTATTGATAGTCCAGCCCTACAGCCAATCAGAACCCCAGACCAGGCGTCACTTCTGTGGAGAGAAAAATAACAGAGAAAACGAAGTTAGTAAACTGGAGAGTAGTAGGAAAAACAATCAGAGTGAGGAGACAGAGGAAGGAAGGTATGGCAGAAAACTGTCATGGTTGCTTTAAAGATTTCTGCTTATTTAGGTTATTATCATTAGTTCAGTTTGTAGCATGAATAAAAGCTAAAATGAAATTAATCTCAGTAGAATCACTTCCTGTTTGTGTTTCCCCAGAGAGCAGCTACTGGCAGCTCTGCCCTCCCTCTAAGACCAGCCTGCAGGGGGGGTTGCTGAGTTCTAGTTTCCCCCCCGGCCCCGTGCCCCTGGTGCCCCCCGATGCCCACCTTCAGGAGGCCGGCGACCCTTTGGAGGGCGGCCCCTCTGAGACCCAGCGACCCCTGGCACCCAGCACCTCGGCGTCAGAGCTGTCCCTGTCTGGGGCGGCGGCGGCGCCCCTCCCTGGGATTGGACCGCCTCCTCCGCCACCCCCGCCCCCCAAGCGCCACTGCCGCTCGCTGTCGGTGCCGGAGGACCTATCGCGTTGCCGCTACACCTGGCGGCCCAGCGCTTCTCGCGTCTGGACTCCCGTCAGCCGCCAGCAGTGCCACGGCGGCGCAGGTGGAGGCGTGGCAGGCGGGGGCGTGGCGGTGGCGGCAGGGGGTGTGGGCATGGCGGGGGGCGGAGCCTGCCCGCTGCGCGCCCCCAGCTCCTCTCTGACCTCGTCGCTGCACTCCTCTTCCAGCCCCACCTTCTTCAGCCTGGCGCTGTCACCAGACTCCCCATTGCCATGGAGCTTCCCCTGGGACCCCAGTGAGGCGGCGGCAGGGGGCGGAGCCTGCTGCTGCTTTTTTCCCTCTCCCTCCTCCTGCTCGTCATCGCCCTCCCCCCTGCACCCACCTCCGCCCCCCCAGCGGCGCTTCTCCCTCTCGCCGGTGCTCATCAGAGACTCGGCCGCCTCCACCTTCCTTCCTCCACCTCCGGTCCCCAGCCAGGCGGCACCGCCCCCGCCGGGGTACGCCGCCGCCGGAGCCGCCGCTGGGGGGCCGGTACCTCCCTCGCCCTCTTCCGCCTGCAGCACGCCATCTTCTCTCCGCCGCAGTCTCCCGCCGCAGCTGCCGCGCTGCCACTCGCAGCCCTGCGACCTACTGCTGCTGAAGCCGGGCTTGAAGCGGCGCCGCGACCCCGACCGACCCTGCGCCCGGCCTGTCCTCGACTTCACCAAGATGACGCAGGTAGCCAATTGGTTGACGTGTTTGCTATTTTATTCTGCTAATAATACAAATTTATTCTTATGACTTTATTCTAATGTTATTACGACTTTTATCATGTTATTACGACTTTTATCATGTTATTACGACTTTTATCATGTTATTACGACTTTTATCATGTTATTAGGACGTTGTCTTATCACAACTTTATTCTCGCTACGTCTTATCGTATTATTACGACTTTATTCTCATTATGACTTTCTTCTTGTATTATTGTGACTTTAATGCAGTGCTTAGCTCCTTGCTTCTATTTTGCTTAGCGTCTTTAACGAGTTTTGCACCATGTTTATCTCTGTGTTTAGTTTCTTTTTTCCCACCGTGTTTAGCCCCTCCACCTGTTGACTGCCTCCTTTCGTCCCTGCAGACGCGCAGCATCGACCCGCAGTGCCTGGAGCGCGGCGGCGGTAGGTTAGCCTGTGGCGGCGACGTCTGCATGGGCATGGAGGCCTTCATGGGCGACTTTCGGGGCTCCTGCTCGCCCGCCGAGTGCCTGGGCCGCACCAGCATCGGGCCGCTGAGCGAGAGTGACGAGGAGTGCCGTGAGGACGATGAGGAGGAGGCGGAGGAGCGTGAGGCGGCACAGCAGGCCGTATTTGAGAGGGATTGTACAGAACTGGACCTGAACTTAATAGAAGAAAACTGACTTGTTGTAAATGAAGGCTGTTCTCTGTTTCTGTTTTCTAACCAAGTTTTATTTTGAAATGACCTGACCCCAGCCCTTCTTCCTGTCCCGCCATCTTCTCAACACTCGGCGAGTTCTCGCCACCAATCAGCAGAGCTCTCAGGAACAACATCTTCTCCCATTGGACGAGCTGATTACTGGCAACAGTGATGATGTGGCGGCCGGCAGACCTGGACAGACTGGTCCGTTTCAGTTGGACCAGTACCAGCTCCGGTCCAGGTAACTTCCAACACGTCTGACGAGGCGAACGCGGCGCTGCAGCGGCCGACCCAGACGGTCCTGAACCGCCACAGAAGCATAACCCAGAATAATCACACCAAAGATGAAATGAAACATAAATACTCTCATACGTTTAAAGAACTGGATGAGTTCTGATCTGAAATAGAGATTAAAAAGTTAGTTTTGCATTTAATGACAATCAAGAGTCTAAAAAGTAATTTCATCACGAGGGCCTTTAAATGATGGAAAACCTGCAGATTTCTGAATTTAAATTCCTCCAAAAATAAATGATTTTCTGTCGCTGCAGTCATGTGACCCGGTCGTGGTGATGCGTTCAGGGTCGCTGCGGCTGCGCCTGTCAGTCGTCACAGAGGGCAAAAAGCCACTGATGCTGTTGTTCAGGAGTGTTCCACATTCCTGCTGTACACAACTGTCACTGAAAACACTACAACTGAGTGTGTGTGCGTGTGTATGTGTGTGTGACATCACACCCTGCTGGTCATGTGACCTGTGTTTAGATTGAATCCAATGGATTTCTTCTGACAGTTTGTGACAACAGTTTGTGTTTTTAATTAAAATCGTTCAGTCATCTAGGTTTGGATTAAACCAAAAAAAAGTTATTTTCTGTTGAGTGAAGCAGAAACTTTAACTCATCTCCAGTTTTAGGCTCTGTAATCTTGCCACAAAACCAACAAATTATTTAAGAAGTAATGGAAATAATATATAAATACAAATTGAGAATTAACTTCGGATTCAAAAAGGAACTTGGAAAAAAAAACTTTAGATTGCAATAAAATGCAAATTACAGCCATGAATCTGTTAAATTCTGCATAAAAAATGGTGAATCTGGGATTTAAATGAACATGGAGAGTTTTAATCTCCAGCGGAAGAATTAATCCTGATCAACAAACTCCCTCAAGTTTTCAGTGAAAGACTTCAGCAGATTTATTACTGGAGTCTTACTGTTTTGGTGAAATAATCTTTATTTAAAACTATAAATTTTTACTTTGTGTAAAAATGACAAGGGTGTTTTTGTTTTAACTGGTAACTCTTAAATGTAATGTCAGCCACTGCCAAAAGAGGGCAATACAAATATTTAATATTATTGTTGTAACTTTATTTGTCTGTGTTGGATCCAAATATAAGCTGAAAATGGCAGAAGAAACAAATTTTTTTCTGTCGTTTTCAAAATCTGAGTCACACAAATGAACAATCCAGACTGAACTGTGATTAGTTAATCTGACAGAACCACTTAATCTGGATTCAATCTGAGCACTGAGAAGTCACAGAAACTGTCAAGCATTTTAATTTCACTGGTCGTTTGAGCTGATTGTTTCACATCCTGCCAGGTTTATAACGTTGTTTTCACCCGTTACAGTTGGATAATCCAGCCCAGTCGCTGTTTAGCAGCTTTTCTGTTAGCTTTGAAAAAGAGATGCAGTGATTTTATTTCCCTTTTTTGGGTTTTGATCAACTCAGAAAAAAAAATCCAACGATAAAGATGATTTTTGATATAAGAAAGAACATAATATGATGTATTTCAGCATCTGAGATTGGGAAACGCCCTTAAATGTATCAAAACAAGATTTTATACCGTTTTCAAGCCGAAGTTGTTTAGAGGCTGGTTGGTGGATTATCGGCATTCTGCTGTGGCTACTTTACTGTTAAACTTTTATAAATAATTTAAATCTAACATCATCTGTGTGTCTGTGTACTATGAAGTATCTCTGCCCTCCAAAGATCCACATAGCAGTTATAAACTGGGCTGAAACTCAGAATATAGTCCGGTCACTTCATGAGAATGATCTGGGAAAAGAAAATAAAAATTAGCTAATGCGCTAACACTAATTTGCAAACCGTTATCTGTTTTATATCAGAGGGAAAATTTTATCCTGTGTGTTTGGGAATAAATCAACATTTAATTGTAGATTTATCCATTTTATAGTTTAAATTACCATAATTTGTTCTTAAATTATCACACACCTTGTCGATTTTATTTTTTTTTTGCAGGCCTTTTTGTTAGACCAGTAGAGTCGGTGATCATTTAATTGCATAAGGAAAAATTGTTGGCGTGCAGTTGCTGCTGTCTGCCTTTGTGGGGCAGTGTTGCTACCTGAATGTCTGGGTTGTGTGTGTGAGGTAGTTCATTTCTGCCTGCTGCAGGCTCTTAATTTAAAACACTTAAAGGAACAGTTCAATGTTTTTAGGAACAGTTTAGCCTCATGTTTGTGCCTAAGCTTTGAATCCTGGAGTGGAGGCGTGATCAGCGGAGCTAGAAGGGTCTTCCATGAGATTTCATGCAGCATCCATATCATTTAATCCCAACTATAACTTGAAGCATGAAATCATCTCTACTCCACCTCTCTACAGCTGATTGCAGCCTTTCAGGTTCATCTTAGCTGAGAAGGTCGTAAACACGTCTGGAAGCTAATGACTGTCTGCTGCCTTTATACAAACTTTCATTTACATCTTTATGACTTTTTTTATTTGCCATACATGGACAATAATGTGACCATAGAGTATTAGCACAGACATTGACCTGTTTGCTAAATAATATTAGCAAAACTGAAGGCAACTATATTACCATCCTTTAATGCGAAACATGATCAGCTGGTGGTTTTTTGGGCATCAGGGGGATGGAAATGCGTTACTTCGAGGCTGTCTATCCACTGTGGCTAGATTAGCAGATTAGCATTGGCACACATCTAAATAAGATTATTTATCAAAATGTTGAACTACTCCTTTAAGATGATGTTGCATTTAAAATTAAACCTGTATTTTGCTGTAAAATAAGGAATTGTAAATGTTAAGGCAGCGGTGAAATATCGACGAGGTTTAACTGAACTTATGAAGTAATTGCAAAGTGAGCAGAGTTTCCTCATGTAACATTTATTTACTGTATCTGAGATGCTTTCCCTCAAATGCTGAAGTAAAATCTGAACACATAAATTAAACAAAACATGTCAGAAGGTGGTCTCATAGTCACAAGGAGTCATGGACGGTCCCTGAAAGACAGGTCTAGACATGGTGTCCCTGTAAAACACAGAGTCCTCCATCAAAACAGAAATATCAAACATCCCTGTATGTCAAGCCGTTTTCAAACTTTAGAGACATTTTTCTAACTGCTTACGGTTACCCTCCTTATGTTTATGCTTTTGCACCAAGAGGTCCACATCTCAGAGATTTAATTTCTGAAGGAGAATATTTTTGTTCTAACTGTTAGCATGGGCTGATTGGTCAGCCATCACTGCACTCAGTCAGTGCAGTATAGTCCTGTTTTTTACTATTTATAAAACAATGCAGTAAAGTTTAGTTGGTAAAAAGTTTTCTATCAAAGGAAACTGTAGATTGTATTGAAAATGTGGTGAAAAACCCCGTTTAGGATTGCAGTTATTTCTGTACTTCTTGGAGTGCGCGACACAACGCAACATCCCAATAAAACCTGATAACTTAGAAAATCCTGATTAGATTTCAGGGAGGAAAACACTTTATGACAGGAACTCATCATTAGAAGATCTAATGTCTTCATTTCTCATGTTAGCTGCATTCACCCTCTTGTCTTCATCCACCCGGTCTGTTTCTGTTAAATATCATGCATAGCATCCAACATAAGCCTTAACTGAGCGTATTCTGTTATCCTGTAACCACAACATTTAAAAGAATAAAGGGAAAAGAATAAACCAACAGAACAAAAGGAAAATGTGTACTGTAGCTGTTAATTTTTTTAGTCCTTCTGTTGATCATTTTCTGCTGTTTTTTCTTAATATTTCTAATCTGATGTCTGAACGCAGTAAAGGTGTCGACATGAAGACATCGAGTTGGAAAACCGTGTTGTTTCCCAAAGGATGAGGAGTAGTCATGTATAGTTAGTGAAGAGTCTGACATCTCCTGTCTTTTAGAAATGTTTTTTATTGTACGTGATTTACCAGAAAAGACAAATGTCAACATGACAATTTGAAAAGCAGTTTGTGAATAAATTAAGTTTACTGAGAATTATTTTACAAGGAAAGTGGAAAAAAAAAATGGTGTCCTGTGTTTTATTTTCCTCTCCCGTTTTGCTGATATGCTGGGTTTGGTTCTTCCACCTAGGTTCTGTTCATCACGGTCCAATGTCTCCACTCTGGTCTCATCAGTCCAGAAGACATTGTCCCAGAAGTCTTTGCAGTTTTGATACGCTCAGTCCTTCCGCCATCTTCTTTCTAGAGAGAAGAGGCTTTCTTCTTCAACTCTTTCAAGCAGCCATACAAGTTATTTGTCTTGACCTTTAACCTTTATCCTGCTAACTGAGACCTGCAGAGATGAGCTCATATCTCTGAGCATCCTTGAAATGACCTTTGACCCTCCCCATGTTGATGAATGACCCTAGTGGGTGTCAGGAGGTCAACAGATTTTTGATGTGAAATGTTAAAACATGACAGTGAAATTATTTAAACAAAAACAAAGATCATGCATGAAGAACTTCTTTAGTTCAGTAAATTAAAAATAAAAACACTAACCTTATCAAGTTGGCCTGAGGTCAGAAGAACAAACAGTTCATAGACCTGCTATCAATAGACGCCTCACTGACAGTTGGTTTTCAGATTATAGACAAAAATATCAAAGTATAAAGATGAATAGATCTACATTTAAATTTAGAATGCATTTATTTTATTTAGTTAATATAATAATTGACATTTCATAATGGCTGTTTATTTTTTAGAAAAGCAACAACTTTAAAGCTATTAAAAATCAAAGTGCATTGAGAGAAACGTCCTGGTTCCTCCGGTAGATAGGTTATCTGTTGAGATGTGTCACTCTGTTCAGTTTTTCTCGGCTGGGCTGCTCTCTGTGGGGGGGCTGCTGTTCTCTGAGGTGATGGCCGGGGCAGAGGTGACGTTGATGGGGACGATCCGTTCCTTCCCATCGCTTGGCGGTTTCTCCCGGGGCGCCTGGATCTGCAGCCGCCCTCCCACCAGCGAGCAGCTGACAGTCTCCGGGTCGACGCCGTTCGGCAGGTCAAACTCCTGCCTGAACTCTTGACACCTGTAGGAATACGAGCCCTTCCCGTCCTCCTGCTTCTTCTCCGTTCTGCCGCTCACCCGCAGCTTCCTGCCGGCCTGTTTGACGGACAGTTCCTGCGGGGCAAACTCAGCCGTGTCCAGACTCAGTGCGAAGGTGTCACCGTCCTTCCCCAGCTCCTGGAAGGCGATGGGCCTCAAAGCCCCCTCAGAGCAGGAAGTCTGGTCGATCTCCTCGAAGATTTTCTGGTGCAGCCGCTCCATGTACTCCATGCTCTGCCTCATCTCCTGCATGTGGCGGATCATCTCCTGCTCCATCTGGTAGAAGAGCGGCCGGGTCTCGGGCCACAGGCTGCGGATGGGCCAGTGCAGCTCCAGGAAGGGCCTCATGGCGGCCGGAGTCACCTGGAAGACGCTGGGACACAACATCCTGTCTGTTGGAAGCTGAGAGGATCTCTGAACTGCTGCTGCTTTGTCTGAGAGATGTCTGTCCCTGGTTGCATTTATACCCCGACAGCCCCAACACGCCTCAGCAGGAAGGTTCCAGATGCATTCCTCAGTGTGTGTGTGTGTGTGTGTGTGTGTGTTCAGCTGCTTAATACAGACTATGACCGAGTCCTGCAGCAGAAATAGAACAAAGCTGAGACGGTCGGCATGTGGCACATGTTTGCAGAGATTTCTTTATGAGGTTCATCACTCACAGAGGAACGCACCCCAACCCAAACGCCATTCTGACTCATAACTCCTAAATCAGCTTAACCAGAACCAGAGAAAATGTCCTGAAGAACTCCAAAGCAGACGACTGCCCTCACAATCAGGGCTACACAAGTGTAAAACACTCACGGTGACCTGTTTCCACTCACTTCTGAGGACAACAGCAAGTCTGTTGGTCAACTTTTTAATTCAGAAAACCTCATGAGATATTGCCTACATTTCTCTAGGAATGTTTGAAACCTTGTCATCAGACGTTTGAATGTTTTTCTCTAAAGATGTTTGATTTTTCCCATCAGCTCAAGTGAATGACACGGCAGGTCTAAGCGATATAAGGGATTTGGTTGCCTTATATCGCTTTTATTTAGTTGAGTTCACTGTAAAAAGCATAATAGGATGTTTCACAATCAACTGCACAAAGAGACAAGAATGCAAACCGAACTTGTCAATTTATTGTAAACCTTTGACGAGGAAAGAAGACGGCAATAGCTAGTAGCCATCAGTCATAATGACTGGCAGCCCTCGATATATTCACAGATTATCAGCTGAAATGTTTTACAGAGTAAGAAGATTAATGTTCATACACTTCATAAGTAAGTAAGAGGCAATCAAATATTGTGTTGTGGGGAAGGTACGCAACTAATCATTAGTAGCCATGTAGCATCTAGACTTTTGAAGGTATGCTCTGGTGTAAGAGGAAACACTGTTTATGACATAGTGATATAAATCATTTGACCTGAACTCAGAAAAAGCCAGTGATTTGATCAAATCATCGTCTGGGGAGGAGAAGGTATGGGTCAGATCTAAGTCAGCTAGCACTGCTATGATCACCAACTAAGTGCTACTTCCACAGGCAATTAATTTCATTTGACCAAGTAGAACCCCATGGTTATTAGGGCTGTATAATTATATCTATTCTATGATATTTATCAATTTTTTCCACCTTCGGATGGTATTTTTCATCCGCGAGTATCGATACGTTAAACCATATGGGTCCGTAGGCTTATACCATCTTTTTAACATGTCTGGTTTGTGACGAAGGAGCAGTAAGACTTCGCCTCCCCCATTCTGACTTTCAACCTGTGCTTGAAGTGCACATTATAAACTACACACCAGTTTTTAAATTGTGTTAATAGGCCAAGTAAAATCAGAGTTATGCTAAAATAAGTAAACCATATTTTTTCGAATGTCAGAGAAATGTCAAAAAAACGGCTTTTCCGGTTACGTGAAAGGGAATGAGCTTCCAAACGTAAAAAACTATATGCAACATTATTAGCAACTGACAAAGAATATCAGAGACTGAGAGTACGATGAGATCCTGGCAGTCTGAGAGGAGCTACTCAGAGATCCAAGCAGGGGAATGGCAGCGCTGCGCAGCTGCAAGGAGTCGATCACTACGATCACTAAATATCTTGATACATATCATATCATGATCAGAATATCGTATTGTATTGTGAGATTATTGTATCGCTACACCCCTAATGGCTATTCTGGCTAAAACAACTTGGGGAAAACTATTGGAGTTGCACGTTCAATGGCGCCTCTACATGATTAGGTTATGTAGTTGCAAAGTGACTTTTCTGAGTCGCTTAGCATCTGAGGATTGAAATCTGGTACTGCTCACTCTCTCTACTGTTTGGCTTGTTTTTTTCATTTTCTGTTTAGTTGATGATTGTTTGACTTGCACCATATGACCACCTGATTCACCTCATTTCTGTAGTTTGTCTTGTTGACAAGGTCCACAGTTTATCTGAAAATGTGATATAGAGGTTTCTGCTGCACCAGTGCCACTGGAAGTAAAGCAGCATCACAGCATGATCCTACCACCATGCTTGACAGCTGGTACAGATAGTTTGTGAGGCTTTCAAACATTATTCCTGTTATTGTAATCAAAGAGCAAAATCTGTTTGTCTGAGATTCAAACCTTTCTCCAGAAGACATGTGATATGTAACTTCGGAGTAATGTATTAATTTATATTAATAATGTCCGGACAGGTAATCTCTGTAGTGTTAAACAACCTCCCGCTTTAACCTCTGAGTTTATTTCCTGCTGTCATTTCTATTTTCACCAGCAGCCTGAGAGCTCCCGCCTTTGGCGTCACTGGCCAATGGGATTAGTCCCCGGTCTACCATTAGCCAATCAGGTGAGTGCTGTGAGTGGAAAGTGAATGACGGTGCTGTGTTGCTAATTCAGGTCTGGAAGCTTCGTAAGCTTTAAACAGGACCTGGTGACGCAGATGCGATCAGACATTTCTCAGGCGGCGTGACTAAACTTTCTTCAGGAAGTAGTAGAAGAAAGAATGGTGTCAGCCACCCAAGAGCACTAGAATGGGACAAGAACAAACTATCTCCCCCTTCTCTGGTGAAATGGGAGACATGGTCTGGAGTATATGACACAGGGGGATTAGCTCAAATGGTAGAGCGCTCGCTTAGCATGCGAGAGGTAGCGGGATCGATGCCCGCATCCTCCAAACTTTTCGATTTTATTTATTTTCCGATTTTGTTTTAAAGTGCAAGATTAACTCCAAATAACGTAAATGATTTGGAGTTAATCTCTGCTCTGAAGAGAAGAACTCTCTCTCTTCTCCTCACCCCTCTTCTGGGCCTCCAGGAGCATGGCCTGCTTCTTCTGGAACACATCCACAGCTTCCCCCACCTCCCTGATCTGGCCGAGAGCGGGTTGTCCTTCTCCTCTTCTCTCATGATGCTGCTGACCAGATACACTGCATAGCCCAGCGAGTTTTCCAGAAGCCACTGGAACCTCTGGCCCTGGTACTTCCCAAACTGGATCTTGCAGTGGGCCAGAACCAAGAACTGGTCAGCAGGATCCCCTCCACTCTGCTTCACAAAAGCAGTGGCCTCAGCCAGAACCTCCTCCTTACGCCGGGACCTCCCTGACAGAGCACCTTCACTCCGGTTTGCCTCCTCAGTTGGCCCCATGAGGAGTCGACCCTGAGGGGTTCTACGGAGGCTTGGATGTGCATGCATGATCTGACAGGGAAAAAGCATAAATAAGTATTAAAAATAAATATTATTTTAATATTTATATCAAAACAATATTTATATATTTAATAACACAATCATTACACTGGATTCATGTCACTTTTTTCACTCAGCATGCTCTGAAGCAATAACACATAGCAGTATCATTAATTATAAAATAATGTAGAATATGATCATTTTTAGCTCTGTTATGTTGTCTGGATAGCAGGACACGACAGAAATACATTGTTTTTGAGATTAAAAAATTAAACACCTTTATTGATGACAAGAAATAACACATATTGGTGTAATCGTGTTACAAAAATAAGTGCAATTTGTATGATTTCTTCTGATTCTGGCGGGGGAAGACAAAATCAAATATGAAGCCCCCATTTGAGGTGATTCACAGAATCACTATCTTTCTCGTCCTTGCAATAAAAATGTTACGCTAACTTCAACTAGATAAACCTGGAATCTGATACACACTTAACTATTGTAAAGAAAACTAGAAAATCCCTTAAGAAATTTAACCGGGGCCTGCCAAAGTGTGCCCGTCGGTTTGGACCCAGCCTCCTGATGCTAAAAATTAGCATCAATGCTAAGCTTGGCTAAAAAATTACAAAGTACAATGTGGAGAATCACAACAATGTTCACTAACATAGACTTGCACCATTCAGTATGTTAAAATGAGTGCATAAGCTAAAATTAGCCAAAATGCTAATGTTAGTGTGAATACTGTCAGTAGCATGTGGGGCATCACTAGCATGTTGTCTGTAATTGACTTACTCTATTCAGTATACTAAACATGGTTAATAAGTTATTTAAGGTAAAAGGCTAATGCTCTGCTTTGCTGTGCAAGGCGGAGCCCTAACCCGAGAGAAAAAGATAATGCAGGCTAATATTATTGCACCGTCTATAGCGGTGATATGATATATATATATATATGTCAAGGCTTTTATTTTGAAATTAACTAATTAAATCTAACGCCGCACAGCAAATTTCGCAGCCTTCACTTCACTCCGGATCAGCTTCTTCAGCCTAAAACTACCGGCTGGATACGGATGATAAATAAAGGAGCCTCCTGTGTTATTTCCATGGAATCACTTCTGTATTCAGCCTGAAAGAGTTTATGGGAACGAGAAAGCAGACCAGAGCCAGACAGCCGAGCAGCTGATCCACCTGAACACACTGCTGTAAACATCGTCCTGCTTCACAACAAGCATGAAAAACTAATAAAACTAAATAACACGGAGACCTTAACGAACATGGCCATATTTCTCTAAAAGTAACAACTCTGAACCTGAACAGTCAGCTGAACTTTCTAGACACCAGAGCTGCTCTACTGTTAAGCTACGGGCTTTAGTGATGGGATTTTCGGCTCCTTTTCGAGATGCGGCTCTAATGGCTCTTTTTAGTGTGGAGAGCCGGCTCTTTCGGCTCCCAAACGGAGCCCCCTGTTGGCGGGGGGAAGGACGACGACGACGACGACACCTTTTTCTTTTGTTGACGGGGGGGGGGGGGCGGGGGGGATCGTTCGCGACCGACACATCACTAACGGGCTTGTTGTACTTCGTCAGGCTTCGGAAGCAAAAACCCTGAACCGTAAAATCCCCCGTTACTCGGTCTCTGACACTAATGACAATAAACACACATAATATACTTGAAAATAAGGTAAAAACATTGTCCTTTAGAATGAATGAAAAATGTATAGATACTTAAATAGCAGATTTTTACAAGAAAAATGTCCGAGAATATTGCCTGCTAGCATAAGCTAAAGCTAATGTTAGCAATAAAGTTTAAAGAAAGTAAAACTCACCTTCGTATCTGTGAATGTATGACGAGGCGTACATCTTTAAACCTTTCTCCAGCTTACTTGTTGGGGCTTCGGATCGATGTACATCATTAATTGTTACCTTGGACAAGCTGCAAGCACCGAGTGTAAAATGCCGTTTTCAACAGACCGGAAACGACCGAGCCACTTATCCCCAACGCGGAAGCTGACGTGCAAAGAGCCCATTTACATGCTCTGCACTAGTTCTCTCTGGGTATTCTGGCTTCCTCCCAGTCAGAGAAGTCAGGTTGCCGAATCTCTCTAAGCGTTGGGATCAAATAAAGCATTTTTAAATTTTAATTCAATTAAGCAGCCAGTGATGGTCCAAAAGGCACCAGTGTCTCTGGAAATATTATCACTTGCAGAAAGCTTTATAGCACAGGTGCCAAACTCCAGTCCTCAGGGCCACTGTCCTACAGTTTTTAGATGTGCCACAGGTACAAAACACTGGAATGAAATGGCTCAATTACCTCTTCCTTGTGTAGATAAGATCTCCAGAGTCCTGCTAATGACCTAATTTTTCTATTCAGGTGATGCAGCAGAGTCACATCTAGAAGTTGCAGGACTCCGGCCCTTGAGGACTGGAGTTTGAGACCCCTGCTTTATAGTAAATAAATCAGTCGTTAATGAGGAAGAGCGAACCTGAGTAGTAGAACATTTCATTCAACATTTTATTTTTAGCCCGTCCTGCCTCAGACCGTAACTGAACTGTTCTGGTTCTGACCCGTCACCAGGCCGGGTGACGGGTCACGGACCTTGTTGTTGAGGTCTATGCTGTTCTGCAGAGTTCTGCAGGGACCGTTTGGACCTGGCCTTCAGTTCCACCTGTCCACCATGTACTTAGCGACGTGCGCAGCCTCCAGGATGTTGTGGTGCATGTCCCCGGCGGCGCGGCTGGACTCGACCGGCGGCTGCAGAGCCGGCAGCGGGGTGTGGCGTCCGTCAAGGATGTCATCACTGTGATCCAGCAGGACCTGCAGCTGCCGGTTCTCCTGCTTCAGAACCTGGTTCTGCTTCCTCAGAGCCTGCCGGTGCAGCAGGGCAGAGTTGAGGCGCTGCTGCAGATCCTGCAGCTCCTTCAGCTGCTGCTGCTCCTGCAACTGCTGCAGCTCCTTTAGCTGCTGCACGTCCTGCAGCTCCAGGACCTCCTGCATCCAGAAACAGAACCGGGTTGTACCTCAGCGCCGCGCTTGTTGGAGAGTTGGGTCAGACTCTCCAGTCCAGAACTGGAGTGATTTGAATCTTCCATAAAGAACAGGGATTTTTTTGTTTCAAGCAGAAACTTATTAGATAGATAAATAGAAACTTTACTAACCCCTTTGGGATTTCCCCTCAGGGAAATTTTAGATTTTTAAATAAAAAATTATTGGAGCAGACAGAAGTCACATTAAGGGTTCCCCAAAGTACCATCCTAGGACTCCTCTTATTTAATATCTATATGCTCCCACTGGCTCAGGTCATAACAATCTGATCAGCTACCATAATTATCCAAATGATACACAGCTCTACATTAAGATGCCACCAGGTGACCTTTGACCCCATCCAATCACTGAACAGATGCTGAGAACAGATAAATGTGTGGATGTGCCAAAACTCTCCATATGAACAGAAACTGAAGTTATCTTTGGACCTAAAGAGGAACGATCTAGTGTTATAGCTCTAGCATTATAGATCTAGATTCAACCCATAGCTTCAGTTATTACAGCTGGAAACTAGAGATCAGGCTGAACACTGGGTGTAGTGATGAACTCTGACCTGAACCTTGTTGCTGAATCTAATAATCTTGCCATGTTTCGGTCCAGAGGGTCGGTCCGGTTTGCCCTACCTCAGTGCAGGTCCTCCGTATGTCCTCCGATGTTCCTGGCATGATCTCCTGCTGTTTCTTGATCCTGCGGCAAAGCTCTGAGACTCGCAGGACCTTCTCGCCCTGAAGCAGCGCAGCAGAGAGGGATCAGCAGAGTCTCGGGTGAGACGTGGGGCTCGGTCAGGGTGCTCTCACCTTGCTGATGACAGCCTGCAGGGTTTTGGTGGCGGCATCGCCCTGGATGCTGAGGATGGTGAGCTTCTTCCTGGCATCCTGGCGGTCTCGTGCCAGCTGCTCCTGGAGCTGCCGACACTTCTGGTTGATCTTGTCTGTGGTGAAGTTCCAGTTCTGCTGCATCAGATCCCTCTCAGCCTGACAGGAAAAGATCTGCTGTCTCAGCTTGATGGCTTTGCTCTGTTGGAGGAGATCAGAGGCTCAGAACTAACTGGAACCAGCCAGACGACTCAGAACCTTAAAGGGATCCTTGACACGTTGAGCAGGTTGGCCTAAATAGGGTTTCCTAAAATTTGTTTGCGATGCATAAAAACTGATAATTACTTTTAAAATGATGTATCTTATTATATTTTTCACATATGAAAGTCACTATTTCAGAGCATCTACCAACCCTCCGAAAATGTCTACAAACCTCCTGGTACATCTACCGACCTTCAGCCTCTTGACGTTCCTCAGCTCCTTGGTGATCTCCTGCTGGTCTCTGGCAATCTTCTGGTCCAGCTCAATCAGGCCGTTTCTGGTCTTCTGCAAAATGTCCCGGTTCAGAGCAGATCCGTCCTCCTGGTTCTTCACTTCGGTCCTCAGAGCGTCCTGTGGTCAGAGACAGGAGGCAGAGCTGAGACACACCCCAGGACCAGGCAGGAGGACAGAAAAGTGTCCCTGCTCGGTACCAGGTCCTGGTGTGCGTTCTTGTACACTTCCACGACTTCGTGTTGGACCTTCTGGAGGTACTCGAACATGGCCTTGTCATGCATCTGGGCAGGCAGGTACAGGTCCACCAAGCCCAGGTTCTGCTGCCTGAAGTCGTCCAGCGCCTTCACCCTGCAGACACCAGAGACGGTTCAGAACCGACGGGTCCAACAGATCGCTGCCTGACCTGCAGATCCCAGAAATCTCCTAAACAGAATCTGTCTGGCAACACGAAGAAGGTTGAAGGACCTCAACAAGCTCTGAAGAAACCTAAGCGTGAAAACCTGCTCAGCAGTAAAACATGGTAGTGGTGGCAGCATGGTGTGGGCCTGTGTGACCTACTCCTGGTTGAAGCACATGGCGTTAAGGTCCCGCAGGCTGCTCTCCCACCGCTGATGCAGACCTTTCAGCTGCTTCTCCTGCAGCTCCCACAGGTACTCCACGTGCTGCAGGTGGCAGCTCTGCACCCGGTCCGCCTGACACTGCCCCTGCTGCAGCTCCCGCATCATTTTCTGCAGCACAGACAGAGTCCCAGTGAGAAGGCAGGGCCGCCAGGCGCACCTGAGGGAAGCTCCTCACCTGGATGATGAAGTTCAGCTCCTCCAGCCTCCTGTCAGAAGTCTGCTGGTGCACCGCCGCCTCGGCGAGCAGCTCGCTGTCCCGAGTCTGCCGCAGCACCTTCCTCCAGCTCTCTGTCAGCTTCAGCAGGTTCACGGCCGTGTTCTTCTGCTCCTTCTGGAGCTTCTCCTGGTTCAGTCCAGAAGCGGGTCAGAACCGTTTCTTATAATAAGTGATGGACTCTCTGCTGCTAATCAGCTATTATCAGGTACATTTAGTGCTTTATCATTAGCTTCCACTAAACACCAAGTTCATATAGCCTTTTAGAACTAGCTTCCACCAAGTACGGTGCCCACCACTGGCTACAATCTGCTGTAATCTCTGATCTAAACATTTTTCGTCTCCAGTTTGCAACCTGGACCTGGATGAACTGCTTCATGCTAAATGCTGCTCCAGGTGATGTTACCTTCAGGTACAGCATGAGCATCTCCTCCTTCTTCTTGGCCATATCCTCCTCTGCCTGAGCTCTCTGCTGCATCTGCAGGAGTTTCTCCTCCTCCGTCAGCGGCTCTCTCCTCCCTCTTTTCTTGGGCATGATTCCTCCTTCTGCTGCCACCGCAGCTTCCCAACCTTCTGGGATTTATCTCCTAAAACTGGGAACAGCAACAACTCAGCAGCAACTTCAACTGTTTCAGTCCTCACTTTGGTAATTTCTTCCAAACTCTTCATCTGAACACACTTCTTCCTTCCACCAAACTTTACATTAGCATGTGTGGATGCAGCTCTCTTTTATCAGGACAGTGGTCCCCAAACTTTTGGTGAAAGCAGTTGGGCCCGCAAAAATTTTAGTTTTTTTCAACATTTTTAAAACTAGGTTTTGCGCCTTATTTAATGTCTTCTCAATAATAAACTAAAAAAGCAAACACTTTGTTAATAAATAGCAATCTAATTTTTGTCACTAATATATATATTTTTAAATGTTATTTATCTGTAAGGAATGTAGCCTTTAAAGATGAAAAAGTGGCAATTTGCATCAGAGTCCTGCGCCTGCAGGTCAGAGTTGCACCTTGAGGAGGAAGCAAATGGCCCGTGGGCCGCATGTTGAACACCCCTAGGTCAGTACGTCATTGACTGTCTGCTGGACAAACATCAAGCCAGCAGTTTTCAGCTGGACTGCGTCCCCACAACTGAACATTTCTGGATTAAAGTGACGTAAATTTATGAGACAAAATCACTCTGCGTGGATTAACGGAGAGCTGCAGCCTTTAAACTGAAATAAATCAACCTACGGCGGACGTGACGTCATTCAGACGCACCTGTAACTGCTGAGATGGACCCCCAGGTGAGCCTTACCTGTCCTATTAGACCGTCAGCCGAGCAGATCCAGGTTTTCCTGTAGGGTTCAGAAAGCTGTAGCAATTTTGTGTTGGTACTGTGTCACCATAGCAACCAATTGAACCCCAAGTCACGTGACGACCAAAAAAAAAAAAAAAAAACAAAGACGGGGAAGCGGCGTGTTTACCCTTGAACTTACCCAGCAGGTAAATAACGTCTCTCTGCTGGGAGCTCTGGGAGCCTATGGTGATTCTGAAGTCCTGACCGCAGAGCCGTGGGAGCCATGTTTGCTCAGCCGACGTTAGAAAAAAAAAAAGGAGTAAATTTCCGCCAAAAAAGAAGGAAAAACTCAGGAATTTTGAGATTAATCTCAGAAATCTTCTAGAGAAAATGTTAAATTTCTGACTACCAAACAATTTGCTAGAATACACAAACATTTTGATATTAATTTCTGAAATTTTCTAAAAGAGAAAATCTAATTTCTTTAGATTAGTTTTTTTTTCATCTTTTAGATAAAAAAAAAACATCTAAAAGAAAAAATAAATCTGAAATTTAGAGATTAATCCAAGAAAATTTTCTAAAATAAACAAAAACATTTATGAGCTCCCAAAACTGAACACAATGCTAGAGAAAAAAAAAATAAATTAAGATCAATCTCTGAAATTTTCCAGAAAATACAAGGATATTTTTAAGCCCCCTAAATTGAAATGAAAAAAAAAAAGATCTGAAATTTTGAAATTAATCAGAGGAATTTACTAGAAAAAAAAATCAGACCTCCAAACATTGAAAGTTTGCGAGAAAAAGAAAAGTTTTGCTGTTCAGGTTGAGATTGTTTTTATTTTTCTTCAACAGAGAGGCATTGCAGAATGAAACTATGAAATTACGCCACAGTATTCAATATCCAGAAAACCACCTGGATAAACCATAAATGAATATAAACAGGAGAATAACAACAGACAAATACTTGTCTGCTGTTATTTCCCAGAATCCTCAGCTCCAGACCCGGGGTCACACTGGGAACCTCTGATCCAGATGACCGACTCTCACAACCCGGCTCTGGAAGCTTTTATTCTGAAAAGCGGCCAGACACTCAGGTATTTATATATATATTTTTTATCAGCAGCTGGTCTGCAGGATGGCTTTGGCTCTCAGATCAACGGTCTGACAGGAAAACTCCCAAATAAGGCTCGAGGAAGTCGTGACGTTGCTGGAATATCTCCACGTGACGTCGAGTCTGGAGAAAACAAGATGTGACGTGTCTACGGGGTTTCCGGCCATGGCGGCGGACTGCACGCTGCCTGCACTGCGCTCCGGGTTCGGTCCGGCGGCCGGGCTCGGGTATGAACCGAACCGGGGTGTCCGCGGTCCGAAAAGCGCAGCACAAAGAGCGGAGCAGCACCCGGAAACTGGGCCCCAGAGTTTCCCGGTGTGCCCATACATGGGCTTCCTCCCTCCATATTTGGAAACATACGTCACGAAGGAGACTTTATAAAGCCGGGATTCCTCATTGAGGTTCCGACAGAAGTTAAGCTGAGGTTGAGAGCGGCCGGTACCAAAACGCCTGATGTTATTTAAGTCCCGCGGTGATTAACAAACACCCGAACACACCCGGAACCAGAACCAGCCACCCTCCAGCCTTGGCTTCCTCCGAGCACCACCGAACCCAGCCGCAGCTCTTGCCCCGCCAGAGCGCCTCTCCGCCGGGCTCATCCGCGGACTCCGACCCGCCGCAGGACCGGAGCTCCACCGCTTCTTCCTCCTCTTCCTCCTCCTCCTCCAGAGAGATGGCGGCCACCAAAGCGGAGCTGCTGCTGTCCGCACTCCAGATCTCAGAGCCGCTTTTCGGACACCCGGCGCCGCCGTCACCGCTGGACGGATACCCGAAGCTGGAGGAGCTGCAGATGCTGCTGCACAACGCCGCGTCTGCAGCCGAGGCGGCCGGGCTGCTGGGCGCCGAGCCCAGCGAGTTCACAGGTGAGCAACCAAAACAAACCACACAACTAAACAAAACAACACAAGAAAAACAAACAAAACACAACAAATATAAATTAAATGTTTAATGAAGAAACTCTGCAGAGGCCTCATCTGTTTGTTTTATGGAGGTAGCTTTATCATGAAATAAAACCCAAAAAGTTATTTTCATGAGCTGTTAAGCGTGAAAAGAGGTTGTGCATACTTGTCCCAATAAGTAATAAAACGAGCTCATTCATTTCCTTTTGCATGATTTCTTTTTATGTCTTTCTACCAGAAATTGGATGATAAACGTTTTCCTGTGTTAAATGTTCATTCTAGGGTTTATTGATCTTTGAGAATGTGCTTTTGCATTATTATGCCATTAATGTTATATTGTTGTAAAATGGCCTCAAAACAACAATATCATCTGGATTTATTATCCAGCTATATTTGTTATCGAGACAGGCCTAGATCTGCACGTTTGAAACAAAATGTGTACAAACACTGCATTAATTTAAAGCAATATCTGGCTGTTCTAACAGACTTTTATGACGAGGTGTCCAAAGTGTAGGCCAGGGGGCCATTTGCGGCCCTCAGCATGATATTAGGCGGTCCAATTCAAGAGTAGCCTTAATTTATCCTAAAATAATCTAGAAAAAGTCTGAAAATTACCTGAAAATTTTAGGAAGTGGTTTGCTGTCTTTTGTTTTAAATCTGTCAAATTTGTTTTTGAAATTATAAAAGTAAAAGAATACTAAAGGTTTGGTTCACCCAGCAATAGCTTGACATTTTTGGCCCCATGTTAAAAAGTTTGGACACCACTGATGTATGGAAACCTGTTGGTGGAAATATTTCCTTCGCTTCGATGAAAGTTACTTCTTACATCACGATATATTGATAAAGCGGCTTAAGAGCCGCAGCAAAGTGCTGAACATCGGTAATAAGATAAAGTGACAAAGCTATTCCTGAACTTAATAAAACGATGTTAAACAGATAAAAACCTAACGAGTAAAAATAAGTTGTCAGTGTAAAGATGGACGGTGATATTTGTGAAAATGTGTTAGAGCTGAGATTAAAGCATGATGTTCTGATATGAGCCAATCAGATGTGAGGATGTTCAGCCGTGCCTGACCTGTTTGTGTTGCTCCCTCAGATCCACTGTGTGACCTCCCTGACCTTCAGAGCCTGCCTCCCTTGACCCCCCGCCTCGCCTACAGCGGCCGCTTCTCCTTCGAGCCGTCCACCTCCTGTGCCACTGCCGCCAGCAGTCAGTGGGCAGAGCCTCTGCTCAGCTTGCTGTCCGGGTTGGTGAGCATGGCGGTGCCGCCCTCTTCCTGCAGTCTCGCCACTTCTTCCTCACCGGTGACATCATCAGTTACATCACCGTCAGCCTCTCAAAGCTGTGGGTCTGCTGACGTCACCTCCATCTTTTCTGTGACGCCGGCGTACGGGTCAGAGATGCTTCTTCCGGGCGACGCTCCCCCCGCCACGCAGGCCTTCCCGCCCCAGGCCCCGTCCTACGCCCAGCCGGCCTCCATCCCCATGCTGCCGGACTACCTGCTGCCACAGCCGGATGCCGAGGTGGACCAGAAGCCGGTGCTGCCGCCACTCACACCGCTGCCCGCCATTAAAGCCTTCTCCTCACAGTTCCAGCCACAGGGCGCCGCCTGCAGGAGCAGGAAGCTGCCAGCAGGGCGGCAGTGCAAGACACCGCCCCACGAGCGCCCCTACGCCTGCCCTGCTGACGGCTGCGACCGCCGCTTCTCGCGCTCCGACGAACTGACGCGCCATGTGCGCGTCCACACGGGCCAGAAGCCGTTCCAGTGTCGCATCTGCATGCGCAACTTCAGCCGCAGCGACCACCTGACCACGCACATCCGCACGCACACTGGGGAGAAACCCTTCGCCTGCGGCGAGTGCGGCCGCAAGTTTGCCCGCAGCGACGAGCGCAAGAGACACGCCAAGATCCACCAGAGGCAGCGGGACCGCCGGGCGGACTCTAGCGCCGCCGCCACACCATGCGCTGCCATCACGCCATGCGCCTCTGTCGCCACGCCGTCACCCCCCTCGCTGCCCCAGGTCTACGTCTCCTCCCCCACCCCCCACCTGTACTCGTCGTCCTGCTCCTCCCCCATGGGGAGCCCCCTGTCAGAGCTGCCGTCCCCCCACAGCTCCAACATTTGCTGACATACCCTGTCGTGACCTCTGACCTCAGACTGTTACCTTGCCGGTCAGAACCCTGAGCCTGGACTCTTTTGTGCATACATGTGGATACTGTACATACGTGAACGTGCATGAGTGTGCACGTGGTGTTTCGCCTACTGAGTAGGTTATGGGATGTTTGTGTGTTTACACGCTGGAAAATAAAACCCGTTTAAGTCCTGACGCTGCGTCTGCTTTCTGGTTTATCTTTAACTGCTTCCACTCAGATCAAAACGCAACAGAAAACATAATTAAATGTAAAATAAAATCATATAAAATCAGCTGCTTTTAGCTTTACGTCATGCTATAAAGTTATTCAATCATCAAACACATTCCAGATCATTTCATGCATGTTTGAGGAAGATTTTTACCTCCATGGCAACCATTCAGCTTTTCAAAACGCCTGGTTGGACCTAGTCCCGCCTTCACGATGCAGCTCTGTCCCACTGAGCTCATTCAAACTAGCCAGCAGCAATAAGTAAACAGTTGGTTGAGGTGCTGCTCAGAGCAAAATGTTGGTAGGGTTAATAGTGGAGCCATGTTGGGATAACTTCCTGAAGGCCTCTGTCTTTTTAAAGAGACCAAGGCCCAATTTCCAGGCAGTAAGTAAGGAAGTAAAATTTGATATATACAGGAATTTTTTTTAACAACGTAAGGTAACACAGTTACTTGATAGCTCTATAAAATGTCTCTATGTGCTTGGAAAATGCATGATAAAGTAACCTATTAAAGTAACACTTCTTTGAAAGGTTTTAGTCTTTCTCAAACTGAGCTGAAAGGAAATAACACTGGTATTATTAGTGAAATTTTAGGTTAAACATCAGTTTAAAAGAATATTCTGGAGATTACAGAGTGACTCTATCTGTGGGCTTTTATGTCAGAAGTAAATCCTGTGGGTGTGTGTGTGTGTGTGTGTGTGTGTGTGTGTGTGTGTGTATGTATTTGTGTGTTAAACAGCCAATGGGATCAGACTTTGTCTCAGCCTGCGCCCTACAAGAAAATCAACACAGCTTTCAGCCCAAATATGGTGCTTCCTGCCGCTTCAGCGGATGTCCTCTAGTCCTTATAAGGAGTTTCCTGCTGGCTGAACGCCCGCTCTCTCTTTCTCTCTCTCTCTCTGTGTGTGTGTGTGTGTGGGGGTGTGTGTGTGTGTGGGGTGTGTGTGTGTGTGTGTGTGTGTGTGATGTAACAACGGACTGGGATGGCAGGTCAGACTGGACTGAATAGAATAGAATAATTTTACAGCCGTTAAACTAAAAACAGTGATCTGTTACTTTCAGTAAAAGTCGCAACTTGTTCTTAAAATAAGCTTTTTAATCTTCCTCAATTTGACTGATTCTGATTGGTTGAGCCATTAATCAGCTGATGGTGTTGACCAATAACAGAGCAGCATGGTGTTTTTTATCTTTACCGTCAGTCCACTTAGTGGTTTCCATCCTGGTTTGGTTTAAAGCAACAGAATACAAAACAATAAAGGTAAAACACCTGAGTGAAGTTGGCCCCCCCACCTTCTTCAAATCAGACAAAATTGGTGTCAAACGTTTGTGCTGCATTTGTGCTGGTTTGTGCAGCAAAAATTTAATGAGAAGTTATGAGAAGTATGTTTTATTACGTATATTTTTATTGAGTATTAAAGAAAAAACAGCAGGATGCTAATTCGGGTTAGCGAGGTAAAGTACAAGGTTAAGCTAGCTTTACGTCACCACATTTGGCGACTTTGTCAGCTTTGAAGTTGTTACAGTTTTTTAAAAAAATAACATTTTAGTATGTTCAGACGAACTTACACTTTTTAATTAAACATGGTAGTTGGACTGGTGGGTTTAATTGTTGAGATGATGTTAATCAAATGGTACTTTAGATATTAATTCACAGATGGCAGTTTTTTTGTTGTTGTTTTTTCCCCCTGTCCACAGTGGCCATTTATTGAGGATTTGGAACCTTTTAGGAGTCAACTGCGCGTGTTTGGCGATACTTTTAATTGAAATAGGGATTGAAAAAAGACATATGCCGCGCAGTGGACCATGTCGGAAGCAGTTATAACGGTTTTGTGTAATTTAAAATATTTTTAAAAGGTGATTTCGACAGTGTTCTACAGGTTTCCGTAGTGTAGTGGTTATCACGTTCGCCTCACACGCGAAAGGTCCCCGGTTCGAAACCGGGCGGAAACATTTACATTTTTATTTTTTCAAGAAACCAGTTTTGTTAAGGTTTGTCAAGGGCGTAATTCTGTTACGCACTTGCGAGATATGGAATCGAAACCAGCTCCATGCGTTTGCTTGATTTATTATTATTTTTCCTATACTTTCAACCTCCTGTTAAATAGGAGACATAGATGGACTTTGTTATTCAACTGTACATTTAAAATGTACATGTTGAGCAAAATGTCGTTGCGAGGCTCCAGTAGTAATAAAATAGATAAGTAATTGAAAGTATGAATATATGCAATCAGGGGTGCAACTACATATTTTTGAGGTGGATGCGAACATCTCACCCGGCGCCCCTCCGCCCTCCGGGCAGAGAAACAACAATTTTAGCCTAGCTTAAGCTAACCTGAATATTTACAACTCTCTTGTTGATACACTAACATTACTTACCTTCTGTCTTTCAACCACTTTGAAAAGCTTTTCTTTGTCTCTCCAACATCTTAATCCCCTCTTCCGTTTTCTGTTTTGTGCCCTGGAGTTTTTTTCTGCGCCCATCTTTAGCTCCCTGTTGTCGAGGCACTAATACAATTCAAATTTAAAAGAAAAAAATAACGCGCCTCAGCGCTTCTCGAAGGGATGGTGCCCGAGCTACCTGTATGAGAGGGAGAGCGGCTGGCAGGAGGGGAGGGGCGCCTAATCAGTGCTGTTCCTCTGTTATTGATTATTTCATACACAAACAGTTGTTAAGTACATAAAATGCTGACTAGAAAAAAAAAAAAATTCCCCACATCATTGTTGCGCCCCTGTAGTGCAGCGCCCCTATGCGTTGCATACACTGCGTAGCGGCCTTTTGCGCCACTGTATGCAATAAAAAAGATTAATGGAGTTTAGTAGTCTGATAGCATGAGGACTGACGCTGTTGTGGAATCTGGTTGTTCTGCATTTGAAGCTGCTGAACGTTTTACCAGAGAGCCGCAGGGAGAACAGACTATACTGAGGGGGAAGGGTCTTTTGTAATTGTTTGAGCCCTGGTTGTTCAAGCAGCACCTGCAAGCAATGTCATGAATGGAAGGAAGTTCAGACTGGGATGCTGCTGGTCAGTGTGCTGTCTACAGTCCCTCTGTAGAAAGTGGACGATGGGAGACTAAGGTACACTTACTTTAAAAACACTTTGACAAAATAGTGAATAGGAAAATTGTTTGATGGTATCAATGCGTTATTACTACTTATTAAAGTAGTAATAAAGTAAATGTTGAACTGAAGGCAAAACAGTGTTTCCGCCCGGTTTCGAACCGGGGACCTTTCGCGTGTTAGGCGAACGTGATAACCACTACACTACGGAAACTCGTGGTTTATAAGAAATACATGTGGATTCTTGTAGGTATGACTATCCAATGGTATGTGCTTGACTACGGTGAAAAATCACAGAAGAGCCCGAGTCATTATGAGTAAGATACATAATAGTTCAATATGTGTAGTTATTCGTCAGCAGACAGAAAGTAAAAGCACAAAAGTATTGATGTCATGGTGTACTGACGTACAAGGATCAGTGGGTGGGCAGTATCTATCATGAGTTTCCGTAGTGTAGTGGTTATCACGTTCGCCTCACACGCGAAAGGTCCCCGGTTCGAAACCGGGCGGAAACAGCTTTTCTTTTAGTTATTTATTACTGGAAGTAGGTCTTAGGCTGCGTTTGCACTGTTGCACTGCATCTTGAAGTTGGATTTTTAGACTAGGGACATTTGTCGAGTATCAATGACATTCAAGTCAGATGAATGCGACCTGGATGTTAGGTCACATTTGAATTGGATACGTATTGAATAAACAAATGGCCAGGTTCACATTTGAAAAGACTCTGACCTGTAACTTCAAAAGTCGGATGTTATTTTCTTAAGTATTTTATGACATGGTTGTTGTCAGAGCTGCTAAGATTAAAGTGGTTCAAGTGATATATGTTTTGCTTTTGTCCTGTTATGCTTTTTTATCATGCTGGAATAATTAATAAAAATATTCTGACACATGCTTCTCAGACAAAACAAGTATACATGTTTCCGCCCGGTTTCGAACCGGGGACCTTTCGCGTGTTAGGCGAACGTGATAACCACTACACTACGGAAACCGTGGTATGCTGGTTCCCAGTTATCAGATCTGTAGAGCAGTGTTTCCCAATCCTGATTCTCACGGTATGCTGTCCTGCATGTTTTCCTTGCTTCGGTCCAGCTGATTTCAATTGATGACTGATTAACAGGCGTTGATTGAACTGCAATCATTGAATCAGGCACATTAAAGCAAGGAAACCTCTAAAACATGTAGGGCAGTGTGCCTTGAGGACCAGGGTTGGGAAACACTGCTGTAGAAAACAACACCATATTCCCCAGTAGGAATGGTCTGACAGGGTTAAATGTGTCACATGACAGACTTTCTTTAGGTCATTCCTCGTTAGTATAGTGGTGAGTATCCCCGCCTGTCACGCGGGAGACCGGGGTTCGATTCCCCGACGGGG
>CAEFZY010003615.1:0-100093 GCA_903066815.1 Brachyrhaphis roseni
TTGTCCGACTTTTCCTGATCATCTGCTGGGGGTTATCAATGGCGTCCTGGGCCGGGCATAGCGTGTACTCTCTCCAAGTCGCCCCCCTCTCCACCCACCATCCCATCCCAGGCTCAGCTCCACGCTGGGCTTTCTCTGAGGATCCCACCATCTGTGCTGCCCCCCTCCCGTTGGTAAACTGGCAAAGAAGGCAGAAGAATCCTGCCTCTGATTTGGGCGTTCGGCCTGCGGGGTTGAAGTAGGAGGAGGGTGGCTGTGGTGTGCCGAAAGACGCTCCCCGGTGGTTCACAGAGCCACTCTATAACACTTTCCTCATGAGCGCTCCTCCGGAGGGCTGCTGGAATGTCTCTGAGCCATCTGGGGAGAAGTGGAGCGTGGCGGGGAGCAGCTGGACGCTTACAGCTGCTATTTAAGCCCTGGCAGCAGAGCTCCCTATCAGTCAGTCTGCAGGAAACACGGGAGACAGCGTAGCAGAACCAAACAGTCCGCACAATCCCGCTCCACTCTAGTGAAGAGAAGGCTGCAGGTACGGAGCCAGAAATGCTCTGGCCTGTCTTAGATTAAAGACGTGAAATGTGGTTTGTGGAAAAATGTACATGAAATATTATCTAAAACATAGAGACAAGTGTGATCGGAGTCAGACAAAGAGAGGTAGGTCACATTACTCTGCAAATCAGTCTTGGATAACAGCACCTCTCTATTAAAAGTAAATAATCTTGGGTGGTTCAATGAAAACAAACTAGAGACTGGGAGTGTTTAATGCTTTACCACTGCAACATCAATATATGCAAAGGGCAGCTTAAAAGCAATATTTATTTGGTAAGTAGGTATATTTCAAATGTTATTCATCGTCTCAGTGTTTTAATAATACGGCTAGTCAGATGGACTTTAACTGACATTGATGCCAACAGCTCATACAGATCTTGCTGCTAAGATGTCGCTTGTGGAAAAAAGAAAGTAATGAGCTCAAGGTTAGCGTCCTTCATTCATTCCAAGACCAGTTTAATATTTTGTCCAATGGAAACTCCAATTCAGTTACACTGTTGAACATAATTTACAATCCTGATGAAAGGAATCCTTGTCAAGATAATCAGGAGAAATCAGAAACCACCAAAGGTCAAGCCGATCCTTAACTGGAAGATCGTTTAGTACCGGTTTTGTAATCTCTATTAAGCTACTAAGAAAGAAGCTCTTGGAACCAATTTTACCATTTTCAAGCTAAAATAAAATTTGTACCTACATCCATGGTCAATGAAAAGGTATTTTGGAGAAAAGTTTCATGATCAGAAGAAGAAAAGAATGATCTCTGTGACCTCGATGGAAAGAAATATATTTGTAGAAGCCAACCTGGGGCTTTCTATGACCTCTGAACGTCAGCTACCTGCCAGTGGTTTTGCACTAAAAGACGACAATAATAGTACGTTAGATAGCTGAAACTTGGACACAATTTGGTGTCCAGCAGGACAATGATCCCAAAAACCCATTAATGCTGCTTTTGGAATGGATAAAGCAGGTTAAAATTAAGGGTGCTTTCACAACTAATAGTCCAGTAGACTCGGTTGAGTTGGGGACTAAAATGGGAACATTTATTACATTTTCAGCTGGTGAGGTTTGCTTTCACACTGCATTGTGTCAATGAACCAAGCTCATTAAAAAACCTATTCCTCCCCACACATGTGGTGGCACTGCATCAAGTACCACTGTAGGAAACTGATACAACTACTTTCTTCACAATATGTAAGCAAAAATGGAGTGGTGTCAGATTTTGGCTATTGTAGGAAATCTCTTTTGCCTTTGGTAAATGTACCAAACACAAGCCATTTGTTGCGTTAGATCGCACATTTGTTTTGGTTGTTTTTACACAGAATGCCCAATGCTACAGACCGCTTCCCGCTTTTGGCACCGTCTCTGGTCTGCTTGCATCCACATATGCATTGAAACTGCACCGGAGTTCATTTCAACCAAACAGAGACGCAGGTTTGTTGGCGGACCAGAGTTTGCTTTTGTGGTCCACATCAGAGTTCAATTGCGTATTTACACCTTCCAAAACTTTCTGGGGAAACAAACTACAATTTGATTCAAGTGGACCAAAGAGGGCTGGTGTGAATGCACCTTCAGTTTCTAGAATGGCCCCAAATTCAAAGCTTCTTTAATGGACTATGTTTTAATGTCAAGTTCAGATGACCAATGAGCTATAATATTTCTAATAAGAAGTGGTCAATAACCCAGCAGGTGAGATGAAAACAAAAAATGTCTCTGCATTTTGTTAATAAAAATGTATCCAAATATTTAGCAAAATTAAATGTGTAATATATAATTAAATCTGCATATATGTTTCTAAAAATCACCAAAGTTGCACCCCAATCCACTCACATCCATGTTGACACCACATTAATGTTGATAAACAATGCTCTGTATATTCAGTCAGACTACTGGAAAGCCTTTTGATATGAGATACATACGTTGTGAGAAAATTATATCATCTGTCTCAAACTCAGCTGTGAGAAAACCAAAGCTCATCATCATGTTTGCACCAAAAAAATGCCAAGCTCCAAACAAAAGGCAGAAAAAACAAACCAGAAGAAAAGAAATCATTTCAACGAGATCAGAGTCTGTGGCTCCAGTCTGAAAGGTGCTTCAAAATCAAAAGAAGCTTGCAGCTAAAACAGTTTTAACTTTCAGTAGAACAGGCACACAAGAATTTTGCCCCGGCAACTTGAGAAAGAGAGTTGGATTCTCAGAAAATGTCAATTGGCCCCTCAAGACTGCATGTGAGGTTTTCTCACAAAGCTCTACAAGTCCTGATTCTTGTGTTGATCCCAGCAGCTCAGCCTCCCCCTCCACGTCCCCCCACATGAAGCTATGGGAAAAAACTGCTTGTCAGGAGAGCATTAATTAAAGTGTTAAAGGTAAAAGAAGTATTGACTTCCTTTTTCTCTGCAACCTCTCCTTCCACCAGCAGCCGGCAAACCGCACCGCCCCCAGAGGTAACGTCTTCCACTCGCTCAAACCCAGGAGCTAAGTGGAAGAAAAGCCCCACTAAGACCAATTAAGGCCTTCACTAGGAGACTGAAAGGAAGACAAATGGAGGCAGAAGGCCCGATTACAAGAAACCTTTGTACAGATGTAAAGCAATTAGAGCGGTCTCAGGGGCCAGACAGTGCGGTACCTGAGAGTCATGGATCCTACAGCCCAGTCGAAAGTCGGAACAATCCCTCTTTTCTGTTTAGGGCCCCAGTCAGGCTGTGTATTAGTGTCATATATCAGCCGATAGGGCTGGTATTGGTTTCTCTAGTTCAGGGAAGAGGCAGCGGCCTGCCAAGGAGGGCCACTCCACCCTCCATTATCCGTCTGCTGGGAGAACAGGGGCTCTATTATCCTTTCTGACGGGGCCTTTAGGAGAAAACAAGGCCAGATAGGAAGTGTGGAATCTCTCAGGTGTCTCCTTCCATCATGGCAGCTTGTAACACAGGTCATTCTGATAGAAACCGGAGCAATTATACTGCACTGGTTACTAGTCAGAGTCCAGTATCATGGCCTCTGCACTGGGATAAAGGTAAGTAGCTGAAGTCCAAAGGTCATTAGTTTAAAGATCTATAGGGAGATGTGTACAGTGCCTGCCAAAAAGTATTCACACCCCTGGAACTCTTTCCAATTTTTGTTTATGTCGTCACAAATTGCAGCTTATTTAACCAAGTGTGAGTGAATATTACTTAGAACTACCATTGCTGCAATTACAGCTGATTTTTTTTTTTTTTTTACCAAATCCTTTTGTCAGAATAGTTCAATCTCAGCACTGGATGCTTCGTGTCTGTGAGTATCAATTCAAAGGTCTCGCTACTAACTGGATTAAGATCTTGACTTTGACTGGGTCACTTAACAAGAAAATGTGATCTATATCATTACTTTATACCTCTGGATTTTGTTCATGGTCGTTCTGATGCAAGGTGAACCTCAGCCCAAGTCTCAAATCTTCCAGAATTGTATTTTGCTACAATTATTCCCGTAAACACTAAACCATAATGGGTCTTTGGTTGACGAGGACCACCAGAATGATGCTAGCCCAGAGGTAAGCTCTCACACACTTTTAGCTCCTTTCATTGAGGCAGGGAAGAGTAAAGTGACAGAAACAAAAAAATAAAAAAATTAAAGTAAGTGACATCTGAGAGGGTGTTTTCCACAGCTGGAGACACCTTAAGTGGTGAAAGATCCTTCTTGAAAAGGCAAATAAGCAAATGTTTCTGCACAAAAACTGCTGATGTGCAAAAGTAGGTTGCATTTCATATTAAAATGTTCATTTGACAAGGGGGCTGTCATTTTTAAGCAAATACACCAAGGTGCATATTTTAAATGAAGAGTTCATTTCCTAACTTATTAGGAGTCAATTAGAGAATCGATAAGGAATCAAATCAAGAAGTGATACCGATAATAGAAATAGGAAATCTGAAAAAAAAGACCTCATCTCATTCCAGTGCTCCTCATACTAACTGCAGAAAAACACCAGAACAACCAATCAGAGCCAGGGGGGGGAGGGTCATAGGGTGGTCAATCACTCTAGAGTTCACCTGTTTACTACAACAATGCCTCCCACATTTGTTAAGGCTATTAGCCACCGATGACGGCGGATCCACTGTTTTCCTGAAATGGTAAGTTGTTTCTTTGCCATTAGCACATTAAGCAGCAGGTATAAGAGGTTGATTGACAGCGCTAAGACTCTCCTCCTGATTCTGATTGGTTGCTTTTGATCGGTGCATTTTTGCAGACCGCAATAGTAGCACTGGGAGGAGGTGGGAGGAGCTAAGATTTTTCACAGATTATTTCTCATACCTTTCTGTCACGACATGGTGACAGTTTTAATAAATATTGAGAAAACATATTTTTGTAAAAGTTTTGTAAAGCAGCTTTAATCCTGAAAAGCAAAGAAATTGTTGTTTTTCTAAAAATCTTCATAATTTACTTGTCCCTAAAGATATTGATAGCCACAACGAAAAGGTTACAGGCAGGGTTACAATGTGCAGAGAGTAGGAAATTGACTGCTAATGGAAATTTATGTCATCGGCCTGATCCACAATTAACTAAAGCAAAAACCCTTCTCATGACCTGAAATTATGAAATAATTTTGACAAATGGAGGCCTGATCTATAATGACCTTTTTTTCCCCCTCATCCTCCAAGACGTGGCCGGCTGCAGCCCTCATTATTTATGGGAGGCTTTAAAAAGCAGGTATAGGAGAATGAATGTGCGCTTGTCAGTGTGTGTAATGGGGCTAATAATGGCATCCTATGTGCTGCATAATGAACCCCCACCCACACAGAAAAGCTATCTCTTCCGTCGCTTTGACAAGCACCGTGTTCTTCAGCAGAAACCCCGTGCTTTACAACCCGGCGCCGCCGTAAACTCTGGAGTCACGGCAAAGAATAAAACCTATTTGGGAAAGTACTTCTGCAGGTGCTTCAGCCATTTGTCTGCACCCTCATTTGCAGATGCTTAACACCGTCCAAATGAACACAAACAGATTTCCTGTCTGTTAAATCTTATTTCGAGAGGTGATTTAAAAGGACTCAAAAATGCCTACTTTGTCAAAACGGATCTGTATTTTAAATTTAACGACCTAAAGACAGCCCTGGAGAAAACTTGGTGTGACTAAGTGCAGGAGCCATAAATGTGACTATGAGCTGAATAGTAAAATATACGTGTGGCTGCTTGGAATTGCCAAGCGCAGTAAATCTGCACAGTGGTGCCTAGCATGATTTGGGAACCGAAGAAACCCATTTGACTTCACAGTTCAAGCTTGATGAAGTCCCTGGATGCTCCTGGTTATAGACTTAAGCAGATGGCCAAGTACTTGGCACGAGAAAAGAGCTGCGCTGAATATCTTCTTGGCAAATCTACGAGCACACGGAGAATGTTAATGCCAAACACTCGGTTTAAAAACAACAACAACAACAACAAAAAAAACAGCTTTGTCGGAACACGTACATACAAAGTAAGACAGAAACCAGTGAATCTCATAGAATAATGAGAGCATCTATACACATACGACTTCCTCATTTCGCTTCAGTTCTGAATATTGTTTTACAATAATAACAGAGTGAAACAGGCAGACAAGGCTCTGATTCCAATTAGGTTTGATGGAGTGAGCTATATATATTTTTTCACATCACCAAAACCTGGTTGTTCTGACATTTCATAGTGAGCGAATACACATACAAGAGTATTTTAGCATTGGTTTTTTATTTATTTATTTTTCTAATACATATACAGAATAGGATAAAATAGGAACTTGCTTCTTCCTACTTTCTTCCAGAGGTGTTCTGTTATTACTTTTTTTTCTCCTTTTTTTTATGTTGCCATTACCTCTTTTTGGTTTATTCAATTAAATATGTATCCTGTTCTTCCGTTTGCTTCCATGTCCCAAAAAAATTCAATGAATCAAAAATAAAAAACCCACAGAATCTCCACAAAGCTGAAAATTTAAAGCCACTAGCCACACTTATTGTAACACGACCACAACACATTTTACATGCACCTTTTAAGCCAGAAATCAACATGTCACGGTGAGTTTTTCTTTTAATTCTTGTTGTAAATCGATACCTGATGATGACAAATCCAAACCCTCCCAAAAACAAGCTTCCACACAGGCCTCCCTGTGGTGACATCACAAAAGGCGCACAGTCTTTTCTTTCTTCCCTGGTTTTTTTGCCTGTTTTTAATCAAATTCTACAGTGGCTCAAAAGGGTCAATAAATTCAAAAGCTGCAAAGAAACAACAAAAACTACAACACCACAAAAAAGAGGCCACAATAAAAGTTATGCTTGCAAGTTTATCACTACCTCCACTTTAGCTAGGATTATGGTAATTATTGGAAACACTAATGATGTAAGAACAATGATATTTTAGTAACTTAGCAATTAATCCAAAAAAATAAGATGCACATGTTTTGTTAAAGTCAACAGTCACCTTGGGTGATCAGTTTGAAAGCAGGCGAGTTTGTTTTTCTAAGCTGAAAATGGAGAAAGCCAACAAGTCGTGACTCATTTACAAGGAACCACTCAGCATCTCAGGACTTATTTTCCTCTTGGAGACGGTTGACAATCTGTGCACATCCGACTGTTCCACTGCAGGAAATACATCATTACAGTTTCTCATTAGAAGTTTTATAACTCACGTCTGTACTCCAGTTTGTGCATGACAATTATTATATATTGCTGAATCCTCGTGTTCTCTGTTAGTCAGCACTAACAGCTCAAAAATCAGAAATGGATCTGTCGGCAAAGTTCTTATTGAAATTGTGCTATTGTGCTAAGCTAACCTGGTCTTTTCTACCTTTATCTGACTTGTTTCTTTGTCCAAGTCAATCTAAACATATCATAACATCAAATAAGGCAAAGTACAATTGTTCTGAGGAAATTTCTAATCATAAGGACATTTCAAAGTGTTTTATTCTAAAGTCTAATTCACCCAATCACACTCACACACTGATATGCAGATCAGAAGGCAACCTGAGGTTAAGTGCGTTACCCAGGGGCACATAGTCTGGTCAATGTCTTCCTACACAATTGGAGGATAGTTGTTAACATTGCAGGCAATCTTCCGGAAAATTTCATGGCACCGAAAAATCATTTGAATAAATAGTTTCGCAATAGCCAAGGTTCCAGACCCTCTGTACGAAGCAAACCGTAGAACAAGAGGTTGGTTTGGGACACACCGAGGTCTGGCAGAAGGAAGCTGGAATCAAACCTACAGCTTTTTGATTGCAAGACAACTACTTTTCCCAATTAGCCACTGTCGCTTCAAGTGATCAATATCAACACCTTCTAGTATGGCATATATCAACAGTGGTTGAAGACTGTGTCAAATACCTACCCTCACCCCACAAAACTGAAGAATAAATTTATTTAAAAATATCTGGATATGTTTAGCTGATGGTTTAGCTCTTACTGTTAGCTTGACATTTCTCCATTGTATTACAGAACACATATCCGTTTTATCTACAGCACAGTGTCAAGTCTCAAGGTTCTGTGAATGCACTGTTCTCAAGTAAAACCCCTAATAATCTGAGGACTTGGAAATGAGATTGTAAGATTCTGGCTTATATAACAAAAAACAGACTGTTACTTATACAAATGATGCTTGCCTCTCTGTGGAACTGTTTATTGTTTGCTTTATTACTGATAAGAAACAGATTGTTGTTCCAGATCCTTTTTGGCATAGTATGAAATTTACATTTAATTTATGCACATATTCCCAAATATACACGAGGTATAACCATAACTTTCAGTATTTATGGTAGAAAAACTGGTAAAACAAACCTTCAATGGGCTTTCTCTCTTGATAGTCACTGAAGAAAAAAAAAAAAAACGTCTAAGAACCTGAAAAGACATGAAAGTTAGATCAAGGACGTTGTATCCAAGCGTTAGATTGCTTTCACACCGGATGATTAGCTTCATCCATGCTAATTACAATGAATGGAAACTAATTAAGAGAAACTATGTGTCAGCTAAAGAGGATTTGGGGTTTTGTTCATCTTATATCATCATTTGCGAGGCAACACTCACCAGTTAGCTCCTCTATAACGTATGCATAACCAGCCAGGGCAACAAACATCTAGCACACGTACAAAGAGACGTAAGTGTGATTTGTGCATCGGGCGCAAAACTTAATAGGCAGAGCAATTAAAAGCTCGGCTAGTTGAACAGGAAAATGCGATTCATGATGATTCCCAAGGGAAGAGTTTTCAACTAAATGAAGAGAGCGCCATGTTTGAGAACAGTTCTCTCATTCGCCTCAGTGGGATGTCCAAATAATATCTGTGCTGCTGGTGTGAAGCTATTAGACAGCTCCAGCAGGACAGGGAAAATAGCAATTATCTAGGCTGTAGTGGCAGTTCCTCCTGCCAGGTCTTCCACCAGCTGCCTCTAACTGATTATGTCTGGAGGTCGGAGAAGTCGAGCCAGACTGGGGCCCCAGCTCAAAACTGCTGAGCTGTTACAACTGCTTCCATCTGACCCGACTGAGGCTGTATTTTTTTTTTTCTTCTTCCAAACACACAGAAAAGTAATTCGGTTAGGAGGACAAGAATGATGCTAACCAAAAAGATGAAAACCTTCGTGTGAATGCAGCACAACTGTGAAAGTAACCAGATAAGAGTGAGAATAAACTCCAAATCGACGTCTTGGTGCAAAACACTATTTTGAAAAAATGGTGTCTTAATGTGTGTCTGCAACGTCTTGATTTGAACCCAGAATAAGACGATGCGTACGTTCAGCCCTATATCTTCTTATTATGAAGAAATAAAGGAAGTTGTTGTCAGGATGCTGTGACTTGAGTATGGCATCGAAAAAGAAACTAAAAATGTTACAACTGTTTTTAAGTGCTGTGTTCTCTGTTAGTCTGTCATTATGGCCACAGTTTGAAAATCAGAAATGGATCTGTCTGCAAAGGTATTATTGGAATGGTGTTTGTTTTTTTCTCTCATCTGATTACTATAAGTAAAAAATTTTGTTTCACTTTAAGATTACAACGTGACTCACTCTCCCACGACTTCTGCCATTTTTGGTATTGCTACATGTTTAAAAAAAAACAAAAAAACAACCACATATTTTAAGTTGGATTTAATAGTCGAAGCACAGATCAAACCCACTTCAATATGTTAAATTGCAACGTCAAATCTCATTTAAGTCATATTTGATATACTGTGTAGCATTTTTAAAACAACTGATGCTAACATAGTTACTAGACTGTGCTAACAAATTGCACTATGTGCCTAGAAAATACATAATACTGTCCCTTTAAGTCTTCCACTCTGCTGAGGTATTGACAGGTGTCCATTCTGGGACAAAAAGCCAGGAGCCAGTAAAGCAGAAGCGCTACAGATGCTAGGCTGAACACAAGCACTTAGTGTACCTTAGGCTCTGCCTGGCTTCATTGGGAAAGCCCGAGCTTATAATTAGCCACACGAGCTGCAATCAGAGCCCAATGACAATACTTCTCCAATGGCTTGTTTTCCTAACCTCTGCGAGACCTCAGGCAGAGGTCCACTTACCCTGTCAGAACCAGCCCACAGCCTGAAATGAAAACACTGGAATCAGTCATTCCGCTGCAGCGCCGCTGATTAAATGTGCAGAGTGTAGAGTGCAATTTGCTAAATTACAAGTATTTTGCACATGTAAATATACTTTAATTACAGCAATTAAAGAAGATTATGGGAGATTGGCAGATGGGGAATGTAATGTTGTTTTAATTAGAGTTTGAATGCACTGTAACACAAACAGAATGTTAACCCTTCAGAAAAGAATGGGCTGTTAGGCGCTGACAAATTGTATCCTGATGCAGCTTTCTCAAAGCTTATAATCACCTGCAGCTACGATGTCTGTGGAGCAGAAAGACAAGTCAGAGGGTGGAGTGGAGGGGAGGAAAACAAAGAAAATTAAAGCTAGGAGATGGAAAAAGTGAGAAGTGTAGCAGAATGTGGAGACAATGGAGAACACATGTAGCATTCTGTGAACCTGCCGCTCTCAGAGCTGCAATATCGGAATGACATGAGCAAATATTTTGACTGCAGTTAGCTTGGAATTAGAGTCAATTAGAAACGGACAGAACCCGGCAATCAGTCGTTGGAAAATTAGAAACAGCTCACGTCAAAGACAAACTACCACGCGAGATCTTGGAACGACATCAAAGCTTCGGCGCCGATCTAAGCTGACGTGAGCAAAAAGAATAAAAATAAAAAATTTGCCACAGTTTTACGGATATGAGGAGAAAAGGAGATTGCTGAAATTGCTGTAGAGTAGATGGGTAATGTTGACGTTTAAAGAAAACAACTCTGTTGCCTCAGTAATTTACTACAGCGACCGTGTGGACAACGTGCGCGTTAGGCAGCTGAGGAAAAAACGTTTGTTTTTTACTCTGAAGAAATTCAGGGTCATGTACCCTGGATTGAGGAAAAAAAATCTCCTCCTAGGAGCCGTGGAGCTGTGCAGAAACATTTAACGCAATCCTGTCGATACCTTATTAGAAATTCTAATTGAAAGTTCAATGCCCTTGCGTTAGGGCTTGCCTTTAGAAAGGCATTTAAGGCCTTAATCTCTTTATCATGCACTATTTGGAAAACTAACTTTGCTCTTGTTAGGGAGATCAATTGGATTAATTTAGAAAATGGGGGGAAAATGTCACCCTTCATCCTTTAATTCTCAGCTGGCTGAAGGAGCCGGATTAAAGATAGACACTGCCGCCTTGCCTCCATATCAGCAAAAATAAGAGTCAAGGGAGACTTGACCTACAAATTTTAATTACCACATGAACTGCTGCTCGCCTCAGATGGATCATGATATCCGGGGAACAACAGTGGTAGGTCTCGGCCTTTACAGTCATTCTGATTAGATACTTTTGCTTTAACTACATGTAGGAGATGCACTGAGAAACTGCCTCCTTAATAGAACTGGTCAATTTTTCAGCTTAGCTGGCCCTAACTGGTCACCTGACAGTCTGAGTCTAAGACATCCACTCAGTTTCCCAGCAAATACTCAGAAGCATTATCAAGCTGAAGTAACAGCTACACTCTCTGGGATGGAATAGGAGAGAAGGGACCCGAAACAAGCTACAGCAGGTAACAGGAAGGCTAACTGTACTACAGGATATTTTATTTTCTGCTTTAATCCCTTGAGGTTTTCAACCTCAGTTTCTGGATTTGGAAATAATGATGTGTTCTGTACAGGGAATATGCATCAAAATTAATGTGCAGAGGTAGCAATGCTAACAGCATTAAGCAAGATAAATGTAAATTTAAGATGCTGAAGGTCTTTTATAATATCCGAAACACTGTTTGAGGGTGAATTTACACCAGTCATGTTTAGTCCGCTGTAAACTTTAGTTTTCTTGTCTAGGATGTCTGGTTCATTTGGGGAGGTGTGAACATGGACCAAAAAGTGAACTCTGGTCCACCAAAAAGTCCTCTGTTCAACTGAAGGGAACTCTGGTGAGGCACAAATGCATATATGAAGGCTAAGTGGACTAGAGACTAATTCAGAAGCAAGAAGTGGACTACAGCACATGGTATTCTGGGCAAATACCATGTTCTGTAGTATTTACCCATGCTAGTGCTGTTTTCTCGCAAACAAATGAGAGAAAACAACACTAACTGGAGAAATGGCGCCTGAAATCAAACAACCTTCAACTTTCAACTTCAAAAAGGAAGTGTCTTCTTCAGAGGTTAGAAAATAATATGTCTTTCAAGATGATGATAAAACCAGAAATAAAATCTGAAAATACATTCAGAGATGGAAAGTCCTTAATTCAAATCTACATTATTTCAAACGTTCAGCACTCTGGGAGACCCGTTTACAAGTTCAAAGCAGAAATCATCAACTACAGTGGTAGTCTGTGATTTACTTGGTGATATTTCTTGGATTTGGTAATAAAGGAATAAAAGCATGAGTTTCAAATCATGTTGGTCTGATTTGGTCACATATCCATTAAAAGATATATTTTTAATTTGTATTTCTTAGTAGTTAAAACTGTCTGTCTTTATTTATTCTGAGAACGTCTCTTCAGGCATTTATTGTATTGTACTTAGAATAAGCACTTTGTTCTTTTGTTGTCCTTCCTTCGGTGCTGGAAATAACCCCAGAGTGCTCTGCGTGACTCCAACCTTGAACTCTTAAATGGTTTCTCAGGATGGTTCCTTATTTTGACTTCATGTTAATTTCAATTCAAAGAAATAATAGCTTTGAACAGTTCACTGCACCTTCATTGAGCGGCTCTTGTTCTGCGTGTGCATCTGGGACATTTTTGTGCTAAGCCAGTAATGATTAATCAAAAGCCAGAGAGAAGGACACAGCTCTGTGGAAATTATTGACATTTCAAATGTCAGTAACTGTGGTATCTGTGTCTCAGCACCTGAATGCACAAATACTTTCAGAAATTATTTATGCACTTGATAAACTGTTGATGAGAGAAAAATGATGTAGCTACTTCAGAGGAATTTTGGGCCGCTGGATGGATGGATTATGTATACAATAGACACACAGAAGGACAGACTGACGGATGGATGGATGATTACATACATCATGGATACACGGATAGATGGTTTAACAGAAGCATTTTTTCAGAAACCCAAACAGCCAAACCAACAAGTACCATAGAGAACTGCTGAAGACCATCCCGGTTCTAAGACGCCAAATAACCAGATGAAATCCAGAGTTATGACACCTCAACACCTCTGCTGCAAACTAAAACCTCTGAAGCTCCAAGTGTCAAGCTTGTGTCCAGCAAGCAGTGCTGAATAATTCATCCCTTATGCAGCAGAGGAAACATTTGTCAGAGTAACCCAGAGCCTCATTCATCCTTACACTCTTTTTTTCTTAGTTTTCATGCTTTTCAGCTGAATTAAAGTCACCTGGGTCTTGTCAGAGTGCCCTGTAAATCTATGAAGAGCTCCTGTCACGGTGCTTTTACTGCGGCTTTTAACTTTTTTCCCCCTTTGTCGACTTCTTTCTACTATAATCATGTGGGGAATGACAGATCACAGAGGGGGAAAAAGTATTCACTAGTAGTTGGGACAAGGAAACCTTAACATCCACAGTCTTTAAATTGTCACATAAGTCAGCAGCTTTAGAACAAATTGAACAAAATGGAACCTTTCAGACGCCTCGCTGAAGTAGCATGTCGGCTCCGGGCACAAAGGGGGCCCCGGCTACAGAGAGGCTGAAAGGCTGCATTATCCTCTCTGTGGCGGCCCGGTCCAAAGGCCCATTTCACACCTACCGCCACCTGCTACCAGTTCTCTTAAAGCCCTTCAAGGAGAATGCTTTTGGATTCCATAGCTAGGAACAAAAAAAGAAAACAGGCATGCTAATGCTATCAGAGAGACAAAAAGCTATAGGCCTCCAAAACCATTCCTGATTTCTGTTGATTGACAACCGTAAGTGCAATTAGCTTTGTGAATAGAACAAAAAAAAAAGGACTCTGAGAAAGGAAAATAAATCTGATTTTAGGCTCAACAATATTCATTCAGCGAGAGATGCACAGAGGATGAGGAATTATCTGTGCAATGTGATAAAAATTGTTTCGGGTAGATGTGGAAGGACAATGTTGGACGGTTTTCAAACTTTTCAAAGTGTGCAAACATTTATATTTAAACTGCTTTTGCTTTGACAAGCTTAAATAAAGGAAACTTGTTTAGATCAAGGGATGTCCCGATCAGTAGTCCTTCAAATTTTTTTAGTAGCAGCCGATGCAGAGTCCAGATCTGATACAATCACAAATCCATTCAAAAAGTGAAGAAGAACGAGAAACAGATCAAAGATATCCTGAACCCATTATCAGAACACTGAGGCTGTGTAAATATAAATAAAATGCAGGTTTTTTTTTTTTTTGGTGTGACAGTTTTGGTTAAAAAAAAAAACATATCGGGCGACATGAAAAACTATTACATCACCGGCAGTGTGATCCTGCTCTATCGTTGCTTTCCAAAAGTCTTCAATAAACCAGAGGAAGTAGCTAGATTTACCACTGGTCACTTTGGCCTTACCTTCCACACGATTCCTGCGTCTTCTGTATGGCTTGCTCAAAGCTGTGAATATTAGTTTTTCATCTGTTTTCATGCCATTCTGCCATAACTGTTAGATTTGTGAAGTTCACTGTCTAACAAGCAGCTATCCTGGTGGTAATATATATTAGCACCAGGATAATATATATTACCTGGTGCTAATATATATTATTAGCATATTATTACCTGGTGCTAATAATAGCACCAGGTAATTATTAGCACCTGGTGCTAATAATAGTTTTTAGTTCTGAAACTAAAAACTAAAAGTTTTTAGTTTCAGAACTAAAAACTTTTAGTTCTGAAACTAAAAGTTTTTAGTTTCAGAGGGGGTTTAATAATGTAGTGATTTTTATTATATTCCCTTGGCTCGACTGATGACTGTAGCAGCATAAGAGTGTATTTAAAAAAATAATAATAATTATACAGTCATCTCTTTATCTGTGTTATGATTGCATATGATTTGTAAAATATGTAATTCCTCAGGGTAAACAGCTTAAAAGTCTATCTAATCTAGCGTGTGCTTACTATTTACCCATGAGGTTTTAAATTATTCTTCTCCTAACTCAAGGTGATTTCTTGGCCTTAACAAGGGCCTCTTCATGGCTTTTTAACGTGATTATGCCGCTGTACGTAGCACGGTGGACCTTTCTTCCTCTCTCAGCCATCCCATCAGACACCGGCAAATTGAATCCACGGCTAAATTAAAAAAAATTAGTCATGTGTGTAATGGAAATGATTTATCATGTCTACTTAACCAAAACGGATTTTGAAAACATTAAGCATCAAGGCTCAAGCTTGTTTTTATGGGACAAGCGACTGTTTTCCCCTCCGTCCAGCAGGCATTTTGAAAACGGTGACATTGGATGGAGGACATTATGAATAATGTAGGAATGGGAAGTATCAGCAGCACAATTTGTAAACTGCGAAGTGCAGGGTTGCTACGTTTAGAAAATGAACACAGAGTCAGTTTTTGCTAAAGTATAAAATTCTGGGTATTAAATCTTCAGCTAACGTTTTCTTTTTTTCAATATCGGATGCACCGATCCGATATTATTATCTGTATTGGTCCCAATATCACAAATTTTTTTGATCGAGTATTGGTGGCAATATGCTCACTCCCTATGGGCAGATCTATTCGGTCTAATTCTATGCGTTATGCTCTGAGCGACGTCAAGCTATATTATTAATTTAACATTATATTTAGAATTCGTAACTGCACTTTCTGAACCATTTAAAAGAAGATTTGTATCAGTTTATTTTTACATGTTTAACCAAAATAGTCAACCTGTTGTTTTTGTTAGTTTCAATGTCTTTATCATTTATTTTACATTGGCTGTTATACTCCTAATTGCACTGACTGAAAAAATTATAATTGTGCTGATTTTACATGTTTGACCAAACTCGAGAAGATATTGGTGTATTTAAGTGTGCTGCACTGGTGCATAGTTATCAAAAATTTAGTTTAGTACATTTATGTCTGTGTTTAAAACAAGAAACTTTTTAAGTCAATTCAGCACAGTTTTTCTATATCCGATCAGTATCAGCTGATGCAAAACCCCAGATATCTGTACCGGAAAAAAGTGTATCGATGCATCCCTAGTAATTACTGAAATAAATTAGGTTTTCAAAGATATTCAAATTTATTAAGCTGTATATTTATACTACTGAATACTGTATTGCCATGAGCAATGAATACCAACATATATTCAATATGGGAATCCAGACATCACTTAATTCAGTTCTATGGCAAAAAATTCCCGGTTGTCATGGTCAACATTAATTTTTCTGAACTCTACTAAAAATCCAACACTGACATACAGCAAGAATTTGGCAGCTTGTCAAAATAAATCCCCAGCATCTTCATCTCCCGGCCCGCTCCGCCCAGCAGACACACTGTTCATGCAAATCAAGCTCACCGTGACAGTGCAGCTCAGAGATGGATGCAGGATGAAAGGTGGTCCTTATCTAGCAGGAATCACTTACTGGCCGCCGGGGCCAAGGGACCCACTTTGAACTTCAAACCGTGGACATCAAGGTCCAGCCACAGGCCATGCAAACACAGGCTGTTCTTTAAGAGTGAGGATGATGAGAAGTGAGTTTCACCTGGGTGCCCTCTCTTCTCCACAGCTCGTCAAAGGTTGCGTGGTTTCGTACGAAAATACAAATATTCTAACAAAGAAATTATAAAGAATTTTGCTCCCATTTGAATATTTTAGAATTGGTATGACTTATTTCCTTTCTTTATAAAAAAAAACAAAAAAAAACACCCATCTATCACCAATTTTATACTCCTTAGAAAAACAATGCAAAATTTGACAGATGCCTCACTTTATATAAAAAAGACTTCAAAACATCATATGCCTCAATGCAATTTTAATGCTATGGGAATAGCAGGGCTCAGTGTATAATATGGACTTCTATGTAGTCGACAACGAATCAAAATCCTTGCTTGCTAGCTAGCTGGTATTGGAGTTTGACAAAGCCAAATTGTGAGTTCTAACATACACAAGTGGTGGTATCCATGGAATTTGCATTAAAACAGACATGAATAAAAGACTGTCCCTAAAGAATAGAGATTCAAACATCCCTGGATGATGTTTGGATGATTCAAACGTCATCCAAACAGCTGATTTTCAGCTTGACCAACCTTAACCGCTGATTGATTGGTCGGAAAGTCAAAAATCTGCTCAGTGAGTGCCCTATACTTGCTGTACCAGGTTGCAGTGGCAGCAATATTCTTCAGAGTGGAAGCTGTCACAATCAAGACCTGTTTGGCTGCAGGAAAGCGAGAGAGAGTGAGTCTTTCAACAGATAACAGGAAGGCTAAATGGAATGCAATCTGGTTCTCTTTTGTCATGCTTTAAACCTTTATTTGCCGTTGAACATGCTGGTTTTGGAAATGTTGGAAACCTTTTGGAATTTTATGGTTTCAAATTAGTTCTCCATGGAAACTATCCACAAGACTTGCCTGGCCATTGCTTTCTCCTGCCCCTTCAGTCCTTCATCTGGACTGGTTTTTGACCATGCTAGCACCTGAGTGCAGTTTTACTCATGCTAGCTGTGCTAATTTTAAAATTTGACAATAAAGACAGTTTAAGTCACACTGCTCTTTACTGATGTAAATAACTTACGCATAATATTTGAAATGTTTTTCTTATATCTACCTATGCTGTAACTCTAGTGGAGAAATCAAAATTAGCCCAAATTAGTATAGACAGGCCCTTCAACAGACTGGCGACCTGTCCAGGGTGAACCCCGCCTCTCGCCCGGAACGTTAGCTGGAGATAGACCAGCACCTTCCAACCCCACTAGGGACAAGGGTGTAAGAAAATGGATGGATGGATGGATAGTATTGACAGATTGAAGCTTTGCTGCTGGAAGTCGGAAATTGGCCCCAGGATTTTTTTTGATTGATGCAGCTCTTTATCTGAAGGAGTTAACCTTACATCAGTGTCAATAACCCCTAAGGATAGTCACTGAAAAAATTATCTCCAATAAAAAAAACCCAAAAAACAAAACACTGGGTGAGACTCAAGAACATATTAAAATATCAAATATCAAGGCAGGTCTCTCCAGTAACCCATAGAGCTGTACATCACAACTGCAAGTAATCAATATGTTAAGAAATGAATTTCTCACACTGTCTCTTTTTGTCGTGTGTTGGTATACGTGTGGTGGACTTTCCAGTGGTGCTGCATTAGGGCAACAATCACAAACAGACAGCTGCACTCCCAGGGGAATCGACAATCAGCCGCGCAGAACTGCCTCTGTCCTTCAACAGGCAATTAACACCGAGTCCATTATAGCTCCCAGGGGAGCTGCTGGCCAGGGAGGCCAGGAAAGGCATCATCTGAAAGGTCAGTGCCTGCCGAGGAAACAGGAGGGGCGAAGGGGGGTTGATGGAGGCTCAAGGGTGGAAGCGGAGGGGAAAGAAGACGAGAAGGAGGAGGGTGTGAGCTGCCGGAGAACAAATGGAGTGTAAAGCAGGAGCTATTTGTCACCGCAAGCTATTCCCTTGGGGGAGGTTGCATTCATTTTCCCCTGGACAGAGGCATGTGTCAGCAACAAGGGGGATAAATTAAGAAAGCCACCGCGGCCCGCGGTCTAAACTTAGCCTTTCCAAACACCTTGGGACACGGCAGATCCACTCCAAGTTCGACAATCAGATCAGGGATGTTTTTCCCCCAGGTCAGATCAGTCACAGCTCATAAATGTTTCAAGGCCTCTACCTCATGTTTCTACTGATTATTGCGTATGATGAGGGGAATTTATTCACATAACGCGCTTTCAATTCCTGCTTCCACTGTGGGAGAGAGTTCACGTTTAGTGTGGCTTTAAAAACCTGCAGGTTTTCCTCACCAGGTCAGGATATATCCTCAAAAATCATCAAGATTTAAGTTTCCAACTCTGCAGCTAGAGGGAATGAGAAAACCAGCTGGCAAGACATAAGACTTTACGAGTCTTTTGGGTAATTTTATTGCAACGAGAAAGACAGAATAAGAAAGAGAAATGCAGTGCAGAGCGACAGACTTGGAAGAGCTACAATGGGAAGCTTAACTACATCACCATCAGGGCACAAGGGAAAATCCATTCTTGGCTGGGATGACTGCCACTGCTAAGCCTGCAGTTTGGAAAGAGAATCTGCACTTTGTCTTTGGAAACTCCCTCAAGAACCGTTCATTAAGCAGGTCATTGAATCAAAAACTGAAAAGGCTGGGAAAAGAAAGAAAAAGCTGAATAAACTGAGAAGATATGGTTAATATTCATAGCAGCTGATGTTCAGTGAATGAAGAGATACTGTTTCTCAGGTTCCCTAATTTGCATTGGATGAACTATAAATGCAGTGTGGGGACTTCCAGGAAGGATATGAAGTTGTTTTCTGGCAATTGTGGCACCGACAAGAGTTTGGGATGATCTGATGAATAGATATTTTTGTGATCTTACTGGGCAACAATCAAATGTTATTCTAACAGATAATTATAAAGACTTGACAATAGCTGTGTTTCCATTGACCATATAATTGCACAATTTGACATTTTGAAACTAAATTTGCTCAATGGAAACAAGGCAATTAATGAAATACTCAACAAAAGTTTTGGCACTACGATGAGGTGGGGGTTTTTTTTGTCGCAAATGACTAAAAAGAAGGCAACAGGAAGTAACTAAAGTATGCTTTATGAGGACTCACGTGAACAAACTTATTCACATGTGATTTTAATTGAGTTCCTACCGTAATGTCAACAATGCAATAATTTTTTTGACATTGGTGGAATATTGACAAAGTTTTGCACACATTTGTAATGGAAACGCAGCTGATGAGGATGAATTTCAATGATGCACTGAAAAATTGGTTGGTGATTAGCCAATGAGCCAAAGATTCTATATCGTTTTTCAGGCAAAACCACTCATCAGTGTGGAAGTTGCCACTGCAGGAGAAATGTTTTAGTCAGCTATTTTTAGTTTCAAGGTTGTAAAGTCAGAAGAAGCAATTAATGTGAAAGAAGTTTGTAAGAAAACAACGCTCTACAGAAGCACGGCATCTGTCAGGCTGCCATTTTTAAACGGTGGGTGTTTGGAGGATGGTGAAATCAGAAGAAATTTGTCTGGTGTCTCTACAGTCTGATGCTAACAGCTAGTAATGCTAGCCACGCTAATTGTGCTAATCACTAAATATAAAATGCATAATCTTTCTGCTGTTTTCCAGTTTTATCTGCAGAACTGTGGAAGATAGAGTAAGTTCTCTCACACATTGTGTGACTGCACCTCAATATTGTTATTTATTAATCACCACAGTTAGGCTGCTAAAGACTTCTTTACAGAAAAGATAAAAGAATAAAAAGCTTAAAAATCTAACAAGTAACACAACATCACAGCTATTTTTGCTCAGCTAATTAATTTAGAGTTGATTGTACTTTTTGATGGATCTTTTAGAAAAATGCATTGGCATTTTAAAATTGTACAAAAAATATGCTAAATACAATCTTAATTATGAACCAAAATATTTTGAGATAAATAATGCCAGCAATAACTTAGTAATAACCTTTTGTTTTTCTTACATCTCGCAAAAGCATAAATTAACTGACTCTCTTTAGGCAGGTTGTATAGCTCACCAGGCATACAGAAAGACCCTTGGGTACAGCCCCAGGGCTATAAAGATGAAAGATAAAAAGAAAGCATATATAATATTTGAGGATAAAAGGTTAAAGTGTTACCCTGATGATTTTGGATAAAAAATGTAATATTATAGCCATATCAGTGCTTAAAAATAACTTCAAAAGGAAATCAAATCTATGTAGTTTTTGTGTGATGTCAGGCAAGACAAAAACATTATTCTTTAAAACCATTTATAGGCAACCAGTCTACAATACATGGCTTGTATTTAGAATAAAAGTAGATAACTGTAGCTAATTCGGAATTTATTTTGAATAAAGTACCACCTTAAAATATTGTAGTTTTAAGATGGGACTTCAAGGGCGACGGATTTCTCAAATATTCTTGAAATAATCAAAACAACACTCCTGGTATGTTTTTGATGAGAGAATAACTTTACAACATGATGTAAAGCTCAAAAACATAGATTTTTCACAATACTTCCCTTTTAAGATCACCATCCATAATAATCTCCTCTCCCTGTAGGAGAGGGTTATAGGACACCTGGTGCCTATCTCCAGTCATCATTGGGTGGGGTACACTTTGGACAGGTCGTCAGTCCATCACAGGTCAACAGAGAGACACACAGGGAAAACAACCATGTACACACCTAAAACTCATTTAGACAGACAAATTAACCCAACGGTCATGACATCAGCAGATCAGTGTTATGAAGAATTTAAAGTTCTTTTCTCACAAGCAGAATAATTTAGGTGTTTCACATTTTCATTCCCAGGACAAAAGCAGGCATCTATCCTGAGCAGTTTGGAAACTGAAACCTAATCTCTGGATATTGCATTTACCTTTTTGTAGATGATGTAGTTTTATTGATGTCTTTAGGCCATTGCCTATATCATGAATTTGAGTGGCTGTTGGATATTTACCTCAAGTGAAGGGGTTAAAGTATCTTAATGTCTTGTTCACAAATGAAGGTAGGGTGTAGGAATCGATAGATATGCAGACTCGGAACTCATCTGCAGTAATATGGATGTTGAGTATACATTTTATCTCATACAGTCTGCAGTTTGACTGTTACCTATGGAAACGAGATATGGATAGTGACCAAGGAAAAAAGACCTGGGTACAAGCTGCGGATATCAGCTCCATCTGATGGGTGACTGGGCTCATGTTTAGAGATGTCATGAGGAGCTATGTCATTCAGGAGGAACTCTGAGTACAATTGATGCTTTCGGAACTCTGAGTACAATTGATGCTTTTCTGAAAGGATTCATCTGAAGCGGTTCAAGAATCTTATGAGAAAACCTACTGTACGCTTCACCTGGAAGGTTCTCTGGCATTGAAAGGCAACCCTGTAGAAGATCCTGATAGTGAAAGACTGCATAGAGATGAGATGAGAGAGACTATATATTTGTTCTAGTTTGGGAATGTCTTGGGATCTCTCAGAATGGAGTTGGAGAGGGTTGCCTGGGTTACAACTGTAATCCAATCTCGAATGGATAGATGGACAGATTGATGTAAAAACACCCGAGCTCCCCAACGGGCTCTCAAACACGTATTTGGTCATGATACACTCAGTCTAGTCCATGCTTGCCAATCTCCACTCAATGTTTTCCTCCACTTTCTAGTTTAAAAAGCAGCTTTCTGCTCATAGTTCTCTTCTTCAAATATTAATTGCACTGGGTGGTAATTCTAAAGCTTTTAGATAATGTTATTTCCCATTCTTTGATTTCCTAACCCAAACACAACCTCAGTTAAAAGTAATTTTAAAAAAGCTCAAAGTTACATTTCTGCCTCTTTTGCAGAGGCTGCAGCCCACTTTGTATTTAAAATCCACTCTCAGGGACACACTCAATAGAACACAGCCGTACTGAGCTCACTTCTTACTCACCCTGATTTGCCCCTGTAAAGGGAAATGTTTAGCAGTGTGCGAGTCTAACTGAATTAATCCATTTATTGCTGCGTTAGAACCTTGAAAGCACTGACATAATTGCCTGAAAAGCTTTGATCGAACAGATTTAAGTAATTAAACAAATGTTGCCAGCTGGAACTTTCTAACCCCACAGCCCACTCAACACCATTTGGGTCCAGAAAAGGAAAAGGAAAACGCAGTTGGCGGGAGGAAATAATAATCAGCAGCAGATCAGCTTTTAAACACCAGTGCAAAAAACCTTTTCATCTTTTAAAACTGCTAAGCAGAAACTTATTTAGTAATGAATTAGCACTTATTGAATGGTGGGTGCTGCTGATATTTTTAGCGCCGCGGAGTGAGACTGCAAGGCACTACATAAGTCAAATAAGATAGGTATGATGGAGAGCCAAATGGTGCCTCAAAGGCACAGGGGATCGTCCTAACATCCAGATGTGAGAGATGGCAAACAGTGAGGCACATAAATAATACATCTCTCCTCACCGTCACAGCTATGGAGCATCACTTGTCTTTGGCTGACGTTCAACAACTTTATGACGCTAACATGCTGATTAGCGTCGACGGAACGTCAGGAAACTCGGGGGGCTCATTGATTAAATAAGGACATTAGAAGAATGAGAGCCAGGGATCAATGGAGCTGATCGATGGAATCTGGAAATGAATGAACCAACAAATGAGTGTCTACTTGTATAAATTAGTATCAGCTCAGTAAGTGGGAGTAGACGGACAAAGTGCTGAAGGTGTGATGGAATGAGGGGATGATTATGAGTCAATCAATAAACTCATGAAAATGCATTAATGACGATAATGATTTTTGGCAAATTTGTAGGTTAGTGATTAGAAAATAGAGAGAGTTAAAGGTAAACAGCATGGCTAATCGTCCAAAACCATCTCCGTATATATATTTTTTGCAGAAATTGAGTCGGCTTGTGATATTAAAGAGGCAGTATTATTTATAATTAACTTTTTGAGCTTTACATTATGTTATATACTTATCCCCTCGTCAAAAGCATAGGCTGGAGTGTTGCTTTGATTCTTTCATCCATGTTTGAGAAATCCTTTAAGCTCCCATGGCAACCATTCAGCTGTGCAAACACCTGGGTGGACCTAGCACTACCTTCGAGAAACAGCTCCTCGTTATAGCAGCAGTTTCCAAGCTCACAGAGCAGCCCTGCCCTGCCCTGCGACTCCGACACTCAGCTCCTTCAGACTAGCCAGAAGCAATTAGCAAACACCCGGTGGAACTGTGCATCTGCTGAGCCCTATATGCCATAATATGAGCTACTTCTCATATTATGTTGGTAAAAATGTTGTTTATATGTTAAGTATCAGAAAGAGCAAGAGTTTCTTAAAGAGACAGAGGCCCACTTTCAAGGTGTTAAATTACAAAGTCAAATTTAATTTAAGTCATGTTTGATATACAGTATATACAGTGTTTTTGCCAGCTGAAGGTAACAAAGTTACTTGATTGTGCTATAAAATAGCACTACCTTCCTGGAAAATACATAATACCGCCCCTTTAAAGTATACCTGTCATTTGTTTACTTTTTGCTTAATTTCTTTGCCAATTCCGTTTCATAGGGTAGCAAACATCGGGAAACTGTGTTAAATGTCAAATCCATTTCCTTCCTCTCTATCTAATCTCTAGAGATGGAAATGCTGTATCTGCTCTGGACGTCATGATGGTAGGATGTTGCAGTGGAGAGCTGAAGCATCCAGGACAGTGCTGGCGATCCACTGTGTTGGCCAGAAGAGCCGTGTCCCTGTCCAAAAGCAACCACATGAGCCCTGAATGTTGGCACGACTCAACTCCTGGCCAGGCTGACAGGCTGCAGCTACAGTCCCCAGCGAAGCCTCTGCCTCACATAGCACCTCTCCTTCACACTAGCAGTAGCAAACACCTGGCGGAACTGTGAGTCTGATCAGTTCAATGGTCATAAGAACAATTGTAAGTGGCATAATGGAGGAGCATTTTTGTGATGACGTGCTGAAGGCAGAGTGTCAGAAGAATGCTGTGTACACCAAACATAACTGCAGTTTCACACCTTGAAACAGGTCTCTGTTGCTTTAAGAAGCTCATGCTTTTTCTAACAGCTGAACATAACATAGTTACTTGATTGTACTATAAAATAGCAATATGTGGCTGGAAAAAACATAACACTTTTAAAATATTTTAGCTTTGGATTTGGCTTCAAACCCTCATAGAAATACAAGATGAAATCACACTATGTATTCTAAAAATATTCTGTTTTTAAAATAAAAACCTAAAGGCAAAAAAAATGCCATTTTCAAACTACACTTTCCAAAAAGTGTAGTATAATTAAAACAAGCCAAAATTGAAATTCTACAAGATGGACTTCTACCTAATAATCACAAGTGCTTAGGTGATTTCAGTCCAACCGGAAAGCACCAGAGAGCTCTCTGTGAGGTAAAAGAAAACCTTTCCCTCCGGTTTCTTTGACAATAATATGGTACGGCTTGCACAGGGGAATTTTTTCTCCTTTTACAAATTATGGAGAGACAGACATCCCCGCTGAGTACTGCATCCTTAACCGTGATATATGTCCTCTGTCTCTGTCATGGCCGGGTGAGGTCTGTGAAATAATGATATAGAATTCATTTGGTCTGAACACGGCCCCGGCTTTCTCATACATACATCAGCCGCGTCCTGCAGCAGCTCTTAAGAGCAGAGGAAAACAAGACAAGTGGTGAGGCACGGTAGAAAACCACAAGCCGCTCCATATATCTCCCCCACCTTCCCTTTTCTTTACGTCCCTCTCTTAGAACGCGGCCATCATTCTCTCACCTCATATCCTCTTCTTGCTTTTTGCGGTAGCATGCTTCCCTGCATCCATCCTTGTTCCCCCCACCATCCTTCCAACTTGCCCTCCCCTCCCACCGACACCCGCCTCCCTCCCCGTCTCTCATTCTCCCCGGAGGTGAGCACAATCTCATTAACCACTGCTGGATGAGGCGTCCTCTCCTCTCAGGTTCAAGGTGATGGAAGATTAGGCCGTTTGGCCTCGGCTCATTCAGTATTCACACCGTGCCGCTCGCTGCCCATGAACACCAAATTACATTGAACCAGGGGAGTATAACTCCATTAATTTTAAATGGAAGATTAATTTAACAATATGCAGCAGATATTTGTTACAAACCCATCATGCAAAAGTGACATTTGGTTATAAATGTGAAGGAAGCTTAGTCTGGCTGCCGGGGTCGTGGCGCAAATATATCACAGGCATTTATAGCTAATCTCCGTTTCACTTATATGTGAAGCCACACAACGTCAAATGATGTGTACGAATTGTAACAGGCATTCACATCCAAGAGTATGTTTTAATAGAGTCAGAGTGAGAGAGAATGTAAAAAATTATATGGGTGGATTGATTGGTGGTTTCCTGGCCGATTGTCAATCTTCAAAAAGCCAGATCTGCCGATTCCGATTTTGGTCGATATCTGAAAAGTCGATAAGTGTATCAACAAAGTTGCTAAGTTGGCAACAGTGGGGTGACTATTGACAACAGCGCACATGCAGACGTGAGTTGGTGGGCTGGTCGGTCAGTCAGTATCAGCCGACTACCAATCCTCCAAAATGAAAGAAATTGTGGCCGATTTATTGATGCGCCGCTAAATGAATACACAGCATTTAAGGACATAGACGCTTTTTTGAGATGTAGATTTGCAGTCTCCAGTTTTTATAAAGCATTTTCTGATGTTTTAATTCACTGCATTTTTTCCTCAAGTACTGTCATCACAGCTGACTACTGCGCTAATTTAAGAAACTGATGTTGACAGGTCTTTCCTTAAACAACCAGGTGCGAAAAGTTTGACATGGTGAAGGAGTAAATTGGCCGGCATCTGCCAAACCCTAGTTGTCTGTTGCTGCAGCCTGAATAAACACAACATGTCCCTGTAGAGAAAACAGCTACCTTTAAGTCTTCTTTCCTGAGTAACAACTTCCACATCAAGGGGTGTTGTTTAATGTGACCTTAGAGGGTTTAGTTGAAGACTTTTTGGGCTGGACAAGTTGGAATTGGCTGATTCCAGTCGCTAAGTGATTTCTCGGTGCATCTGCATATGTTTTTTTCCATCTTCTTCTCTTTTATAGTTTGTTTGTTTTGCAACTTGGAACTGATTGGAATCCGCAAAGCTCCAACAATACCTAAACTATCCCAGAGGATTTGAAAGGAAGGTTCATGGATGGAGAGAAGGAGGAAGTTCAAACTACTTCTTCCATAAATCATAACAGGAAATGATCACAATGCCGACTCCATTGTCTCTCTCTATCCAGATACAGCCAGACAGACTGAGTAGCAAAAGCAGATGAGGTGAATTAGCATTGATAGCAAACAACAGGACATGCTACTGTGAAATATAGACTCTACTGCTTTAATATTGAGCTGCTGAGGATATCTTACATAACTAAACTGTGGACATTTATAACTGCAATTATCTTAATATGTTTAAACTTAAAATAATAATAATATATAAAATGACTTTCTCTCAGAAAAAAAAAAATCTGGGAGATTAGCTTTCCTGTGACCAAACTAATAGCTGCCAAGAAGAAGACAGCCACGGTGAAGTGAGCGACAGAAGTCAGGCATCCGTTTCATCTCAAAAAGCCTGGATTCCTTACAGACAGCTGACTGAAGCTCCCCTGGAACGCCACATAAAGCTTACCCAAATGGCCTCGCCGCGGCCGCAACATGTCAGCCTGAGATATGCACATCAGTGCTCTGTGACAGTAACTCCTGATCGCATTACACACCTCAGCAGTGCTCATGTCCCATTACCGCCACCCAGCCCTGCCTGGCAGCGATTACCCCTCCCACACCAACCCCCCCACTGATAGCGTAATGCGACAATGAAACAGTCGTTTTCAATGGGAGATGAAGAAGGTGCGGTTGTGCTGGTGGGAGTTCTAGTGGTGGTGGTGGTGGGGTACAGTGATTTAATGGTAATCCTCCCATATGGGTAAGACACATTGAGTTTGAAGCGCCAAACAACCACCACCTCTCGTCCCACTGCACAACCCCTCCACATCTCCACCCTCCCCCCACGCCAGCACGAAAGCGGCCCTTGCGCGACTCATCTTTTGGCTCTTTAATGTGAAATTTCTTCGGGGAGCGCGCCGCCTAATTAGAGGGATTGATAACCTTGCCGCTTATTAACGAGGCCAATACATTTCAAAGTCATTAAAGATAACCGTGGCAATAAGTCTGGGTATAAGCATCACTAGGTCCCACAGTCAGTGTGTCTATTCAAAAAAAAACTGTGGAGAAATGGCAGTAGGGATGTGGTGGAAGTAATTCCCAGTGAATCATGTAAAGGCTGGATTATGGGAATCTTTAATAAAATGACAGATGAAAAAAAAATTACATGGCCAAATATCATCTCTCCTGTGAATTAATGAGAAATTAAAGCTGTTATTTTCCACGTTAGCGCACTAGCAGAGGTTTAGGCTTTAGAAAGTGTTGTATGACAGCACCAGTTTAGCCACAACGCCGCTCACTGGCCTGTGACAGAGCATTAGTCACTTTGTCACAACCTCCTATCGCTCACTATACCACTCAGGATCATTCAGTACATTTCCCCACTTCATTTGGTGTCTTCATCACAACTTTTTCACCAGGATTTGGAGTCAAGTGGCTATTGAAATATGTCCACGAGGATAATTTTCACAGATTTCTTCTAGTTTTTCCTTAGTCAGACTTAAGGATGTGCACCGTATCTTGTGAAGCAATTTACTCAGCTGCCACTGCGAGTGCTGTGAAATCATAACCTGCTCTATGATTTGTAATGACGAGCAAGGACCTGTCATCAATTCAGGGAAGTTTAAATAGTCATTTTCTCCACCTCAAGTCAGAGTCAAGTTTGTAGTTATCAGTGACTGAAATAAAATAAAGATTTTCTCGATAAAGGCTGCCTTATACCATTTTGAAGATTGATCAATTTTAATACTACTAGAAATATAGACAATTATGCTCTAAGACAAAATAGAGATTAAAACCTGTTTAAATGAATTTTCTTTAATAAATGAAGTGTTTATTGTGTGGCAATATCTAACTTAACACATTGATTTTATATCACTCACTGAGACTTTCTATTGCACATTTTTTTTATTGATTTGTTCAGAATAAAGAAATGTGTTTAAAAAAATGGCAATGTTTTCTTTAAGTGGAAAACAGTAAAAATTTTCAAATTTGAGGTGTAAATTACAATCTAATGAACAACTCACCATGCATAGGGGTATTGAAACAGTGCCAAAAATCTGAATGATGCCACAAAAAAGTGTTTGTTAATATTTCCAACCCAAAGTACAATAACACTGTTAGCTTAACAGCAAGAAAAAGGACACACACATAGACATGCACACATATTGCACCTTTCTATGGTCACAGGTTATAAGCTACGATTATTTGTTTTCTAAATGGGCCAAAGTCATTTAATACAGCGTTAATTTGGAGAGACTTTCATGTGATCATTATTATGAAGCTACAGCTAACTTGATGAGGTTATGAGCCATTAAAATAGCCATAATCCACAAACATCACTGGTTAATAATCAAGCTTATTCTTTCACAGTAAAACATATGCAGCAGCAGGAGTCTGTAGCTCACATACCGACTTCTGTTTACTCTTCATTACAGGAAATAGAAACCAGTAATAAGGTCGGAGTCTCAAACCAAGAGTCCAAGTCAAGTCTCAAGTCTTGAGGGCACAAGTGTAAGCTGAATCTTTGGTTTTGCAACTTGAGTGTCTCATAAGAGTTTCAATCCCTGTCTCCAGCTCTGTTGCTATTCATATTTTAGTGAAAATTTTTGAAAACCATCAATGTCCTTCTCGAAAAATCAACTGGAAAAATATTGATTGGCATCACAGCAATCAAGCCCATCTATCTTATCAACGTCCTTTGGTTCCTTTGTGACTTCAATGAACTAGTCATTCTAAAGAAGGACCAGAACTAAGTCGTTTCAATTCAGGTAATACAAGAATAACAAAAGTGAGCAATTCTTTAGAGCAACCCAGCAAAAAGGAAATAATCAGTGGGGGAAAATTACCACAATGAAGGCAAAGCCATTTGAAGTTCAGAGGTGGCTGAACCCAATTGAGGCATGAAAAATGACCAAACGTGACTATTTTATTATACGAGAGTATATAGAGCCAAACAACCTCTGGATGCTCTAATAAAAACAGATAAAGACCGTTTGTTCGGCATGAAACAGAATTTGATGCTGACATGATGGATGAGACTGTACTCAAATCCAACGCCGCCATGTTTGGGAAATGCTTTCAGTGCTGCTGGAAATGCACTGTACACCTCTTGATGATAACAGCCCACTGAGAACAAAAGCACCAAGCACAGGAGAGCGAAGAAGCCTTTCATCTTCTCTATGATTGCTTCAGCTGGAATTCTGAAACCTCCTTAAGGCAAAACATTAAAACCGCTGAAGACAGAAACAGGTTTGAGGAGAGCATTACATACTCCTCAGAGCACCTAACACACACGGAACGTGTCACGAGGGTCAGCTAAAAGGTCGCTGAAGGACACACACAGACATGCACACATATTGCATCTTTCTATCATCACAAGGACTTTGCATTGACTTTCATTAATTTTTCAGTCATTTCTTGAGCCTAAACCATGTTAGCTACAAAAGCTAGCATGACTATGATAACAATGATAGTAAAATAACAATAATAACCTATGAATAATGGTAATTGTAACACGGAAGAAAGGAAGAAACTTATCAGAAAATATTTGTGTTTATTCTCATTGCTCGTGTACATTGTAAGTAAAATAGTTTTGTATTTATTTTTAAACTGATTTTAAATTAAACCCTAAACGTAGCCTAAAATCAATTCACACCTTAGTCCTAATCATAACCCTTAACACAAAAACATTTATTCTTCTTATGGTCCCCATAAGCAGTAGTGTGTCCTCACAAACCAGTATGAGTTGGAAAAATTGGTGAGAAATGCTTAAACAAGCACACTTTTTCTTATTTATAAGAAAAAGAAAGGAAGCTAGCATATTTTAAGCACAAGAAAAACGATTCCCAAATACACACTTTGGTCTGTACCAGGCCAAGCTATACATTTCCACCTAAAAACTCCATTGGTAGTCACTTACAATGAGAGGTTATAAAAGGAAGCCAAATGGAACTTCAAACACTCTAAATTCTGAAATTACACTTCAAGCGCCATAATAAAATAATAATATAACAAATGCAAAGTCCATCCAAGTTTTAGGTTCTCTATTAAATATTTTTATTTCTTCATTATTCATCTGATGTATAAAATACAGGCCCTTGCTTGGCAGAAATAATCTGTTTGAATGAGTCAAGCTTGGCTTAAAAGAATGTTTGGAATCTTTTGTAGTCACCAAAGCCGCTATCAGTAGTTGCGTTTCCATAAAAAAAGTGCGCAAAACTTTGTTAATATAAACTTATGTTAATATCAAAAAAGCACAATTTCGTAATTGTGATTTTCTTTTTTTTAATTATTATATAAGAAATGCAATTAAAATCACACATGAATACGTTACTGAAGCAATGAGTCATTAAAAAACAAACCATCATCCTACAACCACTTCCTGACTTCTTTGTGATTTCCAACAGTGGCAACATCCTGTTGTTGATCATGTGACTCAATTAATATGAAAAAAATTGTTTCCGTTGTAATTTTGTGAAATAAACCAATTTTGATACGGCCAAAAAAAACCCACCTCATCCTAGCGCCAAAACTTTTTGTCAAAGAACGAGTTTTCTGGAAGTTGGCTTGTTTCCATTAGGCAAATTTATGTTTCAAATGTCAACTTGCTCAATTATAAGGTCAATGGCAAAACAGCTATTAACAGTTCTCCAATCTTTAACTGATTTTAGTTATATTAAAGAACTTTAACTGAAATGGGATAGAAAACAGAATTAGCTACTAACAAAGGCTACATTCCCACAAGAGACCATGACTAAATTTGATGGTGATTTGCACAGTGGAATAACATTAATGTTACTAAGCTAAAATTATGCTTGTGTTGCAAAATCCAAAGGTCCACTCCCATCTTGTAGAGTTTAGATTCGACTGACTGGTCATTACTAATTACGCAGATTACTGCAGCTGCTGCCTCAAACACTAAAAAAGTAACATTCTTACAAAGACGATGTATGACTGAGGAACCGACAACCCTTTTTTCTGGTGTTTACTTACAGTATATTAGATAGTAGATGGGAAGAGAAAGAAGGTTGGAAGACGTGCAGCAAAGGTACATCCCAGGGTCAGGAATCGAACCCCAGACGTTTATGACAAGGACGAATAGCCTCCAACAGTAACTAAGCTTAATGCTATCTTTTAAAAGTGTTTTATGTCTGCTAAAAAAAACTCTGTATCTGAAAAAACTTCAAGTTGAGTTGTTTGAAATTGCTAAAATCAGCTAAAACTATATATGGTGGAGGGTTGGTTTGTCTAGCTCTTTGCTTTCCCTGGAGGATTCATTCACCTTTCAACAAAATAAAGATGATCCTATCTGTCTTCTGCAGGTTTGGGAACTGTACCTGGTAATAACTTCACAGATTCTCACTTAAAAAACTTAAAACTATCAGCTATCAAATAAAATATAAAAATCAATACATCTCCTACCTGTCACTAACAAGTGGTGGTCTGAGGAATATTTGGGATAGTTTGTTACCTGTTTTAAAGTTTATTTGTAGTTGACTCATTGAACTGGGCATGTGCCAAGTACACTATCTAAGCCACTGTATGTTGGCCTTATCTTATGTTCTAAGATCCGTGCTGATGTTCTCCATGCAGTTTAACCGTTTTCTCCAGCAATATCTTGTTGATTGGTATTTCTAATGTCTGAATCAACCACTCTGAATAACGCCAAATTCCCTCAACTGAATCCCTACTCTGACTTTTCAATGTCTTCTCAAGTACACGTGATCAACATGTATCCAGTCGTCTAAAGACATGAAAATTCTTGACACTTAATACATGCTTTTTGTGACTTTCTTGGGGATAAACTTAACTTTGCTAAGTCTCAGTTTGTTTCCAAACTCAGTTTGTTTCCAAACTGAGACAGATTGGAAACAATGCCAACTGTACCCACATATTGAAAGATGACTGGGGAGTTCAAGAGAACTTTACCCAATAAATTAAAAAGTCTTTTTTTTTTTAATCAAACTCTGCTGTACAAGAAATTAAACATCATTTTATGACCATTTAATTGCAACAGTAATTACATTAATTTTAAAAGGTTTGCTTTTCAACTCGTCCTCCACTGAGTGCCAATTAGCTGCAATTCAACATGGCACAGCTTTTTCTTTTCAAATAGGGAAATAATATGCCTTCTGTCAAGGCTTTTGGCCCTAACTGGGTCTCTGGAGGCTCCCCGGGACCCACGCCTCCCATCCATAACTCAACACCACCTTCCGGGACCGGCACTTCACTTTTCCTAACCTCAGAGCTCATTATCAGAAGTCTCCAGGGCAAATCGCTAACCACAGACAGGAATTAGGATTTGCTCGGAACACTTGCAACCTGAAATGGATGATGGCGGGTAGAGACACGGAGCCCCTGGGAGTACAGCAACTTGCAGAATAAAGCACTTTTTAATATAAATTTAGGAATGCACCTGCTGAGAGGCGCTGAAAGGACACTGCATCTCTCCATTTCAGGAGTGGTTGGAGATGATGAAGAACCTTCTGTGCATAAATGAACGGTTGCCGTAGCATTCTAAAAATGAGAAGCGGAGCGTGACCTGGCTTGGAAGTCACAAACTGCTTCGTACACAGAATTTGAAACTTTCCAAATCTGCTCAAGATTCTGCCTCAAATGGGAAATTGCCAGAATTTGAGCAAGAGGGCAAATTAAAAAAAATCTGATCAATGTAGCAAATGTAAAGACTCATGTTACGGTTTAATATGACTGCTTTGGTCACGTATTTAGTTCTAGTTGTAATTGAATCATCAATGACATTTGATAGACGGTCACAACTTTATTTGAAACACTGTTTAGTTGACTACTTCTTAATGAACCCACCTTACATAAAAATACTGATGAGATGCTTTAGAATAAGCAGCCTCTCTGTAACGGACGTTGTCACCTCGCCAAGACGCATTAAATGCACCCCTACACTAGAGCAACTTTATTGGCAGCTAAATAAATAATTAAAAAGACAAATAAAGCGCGAGGCAAATGAGTACGAGGGCGAGAGCCTCGGAGGAGAGATCTGCTCCGATTTCAATCTTTGAATGTTGCAAATTAAATTCCCTCGTCAAGACTCTAATCATTCACAGCAGATGGGGGCTTACGCTCTGTTTTAGATCTGCGGGAATTCTAATGGTTATTGTTTCTGTTTAAATAGGGAGATTATTGCATTTTAATAAGTCCTCCTTGGGATTTGCCGAAACAATGGAGTGCTGTGAATTACTGTAGATAGCTTTAACTGCAAGCAGAGGGAGAAATCAAGTTAGTAAGTGTGACAAGTTGCTCTTCCTCTCTATCCACTCGCACTCCCTCCCTCCCGGAGACGGCTGCGAGTGTATTTACCACCAAATTAAGAATGTGCCGTGGGAATAATATTTTTACTCGACAGAGGGGAAGGGGAAAGGAGCTTGGCTGTGGATTTTCATTAAAATGACACATCTGTTCAGCAATTTCAGCAATGTAATTCTACTGAAAGTTTTATCAGCTAATTTTAATTATTCACTCCACTGACTTGAATACAGGATTCATCATGTTGAATTAATACATTCGACTATATTATCCCCCCCCCTCCCAACACACACACACCCACTCTCTGGTTTTTCACACACAGAAAGGCAGAGTGGGGTGTGTGGAGGCTGGAAGGGAGGAAAATTGATTTGTAATGCACTGTGGAGTAAGTTGTGATTTGTTAATTACAAAACCTATATGAATGCCTGTAAGTTCAAAAAATATGAAGGAGGATTACATTTTCCACATTTTCTTTCTTGTCCCCCCCAGCACGGCATTTATGTATGTAGACTCCTACATTTTTATTTGAGATGACTGAGAAACAGGAAGTAAAGTGGGTAACAATATTTCCAACTCATGAAACAAGATGAGGTGCAATACTGGGGTCAAGAGGATGAGAAGAGTTTAGATTTTAGTGGGATTATTGGGAAAATTAAGGGGGGGGAAAACTAGAGGAAAGGTTTTCATGGGTTTCAAATTATGCGTTAAAGAATCTCAAACAATGTTAATTATTTATTAAAGACAAATTAAAATCTTACAATGTAAAATGTTAGGAACAACACAAAGTATTTGTCATTTAATAACCACATTTTAAATTCTCTTTCAATTCATAGTAAACATCTATCCTCTGATTTTTACTCGAAAGATGACTTTGGTGCACCCAAATTTGCTTCTGGTTTATTTCATAAACTTGGCTAATTTGAGTTAATTGGAGACTCACCTGAAAATGTATTTTAAGTTAACACCTAAAACACATTGCTTCCTTTTGGGAAACAAGTCATCCGGGATATCAGGAAGAGAATTGTGAAGCTGAACAAGTCTGGTTTGTCCTTGGGAACAATGTTCACATGCTTGAAGGTGCCTCATCCATCTGCTCAAACAATGATACGCAAGTACAGACATGATTGGTATTTCCAAACACCATGCCTCTTAAAAAGGAGATTGTTACAAAGATGAATGTGTTTTGATCTAAAATGTCCAAATCGATCCCAGAACATCTAGAAAGCCAAACACCTAGTGTAGATGCTGGCTGAAGCTGGAAAGACAGCCAGAATGAAATGTGTCCTGAACTGACATGGGCTGAAAGGCCACTCAGCAAAGAAGAAGCTATTAATCCAAAAGAAACATAAAAAGCCAGATTGCAATTTGTAATTGAACACAAGGACAAAGATCTTAATTTGTGGAGACATGTCTTGTGGTTTGATTAAACTAAAGTGGATCTGCTTGGTCATAATGACCATTGTTAAATTTGGAGGGATGCTTATCTTGGAAAAGCCATCACAATAGTGACGTATGGGGATGATAGAATCATGTTGTGAGGCTGAAATGCAGCAGGAGGAACTGGTACACTTCATAAAATACATGCCATCATGAGGAAAAAACATTATGTGGAAATACTAGAGCAACATATAAAGACATCAGTCAGAAAGTTCAGGTCCAAAAAGGGTCTCTCAAATTGCCAATAACTCTAAGCCAACAACCAAAGTGGTTTAAGGACAACATGATAATTTACCAGCTCAAGCAAACTCAGTCAATGTCTTAGCATGGCCATCACGAACTCCTGATTTCAGTCCTCTTGAGAATTTCTGCATAGGTCTGAAAAAATAGCCTACAAACATGACTCGGCTCTATCAGGAGGAACAGGGCAGAATTCCAGCAAACTCTTCTGAGAAGTTTGTAGAAGGAAATGTATGTAAAATTCCAATTTTCAAGTCATTAATGAATAAATCTCTGACCATATTCTTTGTATCTCCCATTCTTGTGGCATTTAGCAAAATATAAATAATTTTGGTAATTCCGACTAAATTAAAACAAGAGAAGTTTTTCTGATTTAACCTCAGACATTGAGGGAACAAAGACTTATGAGTCATTTTATTCCAGATCAGATACAGTTGAAATCGGAAGTCTATTCCGATTTCAACTGTATCTAGTATCCTAGATCTGGAGGTATTAAAGAATTTCTAAGGAATAAATTTAGCTTATTAAATCTGGAGGCTTTTGATGACATTTTAAGGTTTTGCAGAAACCCTGAAGAAAGGGAACCGTCAGAGGATCATGGCTACGAGAGCTGTAACTCCGGCGGCATATAGAGTCAGCTGCGCTGATAACTCGGGAGCAAAAGGGAAAATCACAAAGCCTCGCTTGTCAAAGACCTCTTATTCAAGCAGAGTACATTCAAAAGACCTCCGTCATTCAAAGGCAACCCATTCAAGGGCTTTTTGGCTCTGCAGTCAAGTTTCTGCAGGGGTACTGCTTAACTGATGCTGCAGATTTTTTTTTTTTGCAGAAACACAAAGCTCAGAAAAGCAGAAAAGGCTCCCCCCCCCCTCTTTCTCTTTATCGTTTTATCTCCTCAGGTAACTTTCCTTTTGCAACTCGTCCCTGGAGACTATCACCTTGCCCTGAAGTCCTGATGCACATCGGCACACAGAACAAATGAGACGCCAGAGCTGGGAGACGGGCAGATTGCAAAGTGATACCTCTTCAGTACGGCTTTGTGGCTATGTTGGGCTCTTCCACCTCCTTTCTGAATTGTGTGAAGTGTCCCAGAGGAGCCTTCTGAGGACTGAGGAGGGCAGCGAGCTTTCCCCGGACAAAGGGAGGAAACCGAGAACAACCCAGTGTATTAAGTAATAGCCAGAGGGAGAAAGATATGAGCTTGACTGCTTGCTTGACACCAAAAAGTGCCAGTCAGCTGATCAATTAGCTTGTTTCCTCCTTACCGTAAGGCAAGGTCAGGGGAGCCGCAGAAGCCATACACCATCGTATTTCAGTTCAGAAAATGCTTAAGGCATTATTACACTTAAATGTGCTTTAATCCAAGCGATTCCACAGTAGATCTGGCTATATGTTTAGGCTGACTATCCTGCTAAAAGGTGAACTTGCCTTGGTCTCAAGTCTATTAGGGCATCCAGCACAGTGGTTTCCAAAGTTGTTCCCAAACGGCCAGCATTGGGGATTATTGCCCGGCCACAGCTGGAAGTCATGGCTAGGCATTTGCTAGAGTCCTCGCGTAGCTTCCTTCACAACTAAGCTAGCGCGGACAAACATTAGCGATTGGGTAAAATCAGATCTAATGATTTAAAACCTCAACAGAGTCCAAACCTTAAGCAAATAATTGTTTTTCCAGACCTTCTGGACAAAGCAGAGCAAGAGGCTATTTCAGAACTTTATGAAATGCAGAGGAAGTAACTAAACCAGTTGATTCAGGTGTGCCAGCTGTTTAGCCCTATCGTAGCAGGTTTTCTGCTTGCATTGCCTTGTATTTAGCTCCATCCAGCCTTCCCTCTGACCAGCTGGGACGGAGCGTTGGGGGTTCGAATTCCCAATGAATACGTTGAGTGTTGTGTTTGTGAGATGTGTGCAGCAGAGGACAATTGTGAGACAGCTGCTTCACATCAAACTGAATGACTGTGAGTCTTTGATGGATCTCCACTGTATTCTCTCCCTCCGTCTAGAATGACACATGGAAGAACGTTTCTGTCTCTGGACGCCAGCACTGGTTATCAAATTTAATAAATAAAGCGAGCAAAATCTGTCTACTCTTCATCTTCCATGCTCTCCCAGGATTTGCTTGAGCTGGTAAATTACCATTTTCAGGCCCAATATTCCCAAGGCGCTGTAGTGCTTTTTCCTCCTCTTCCTGACGGAATCAGATGAGTACAGCCAGGGGACTCATTGTTATCCACTCGCAAGTCTCCAGGAAAAAGTACAAAAATGAAAAAGGGAAAGAGAAAGTGACAGCAGGCGCTTGCAGCTTTCGATATGAGAATCGATGTCAGGTGGGAGATGGAGTGAGGGAGCTAACGCGGGCACTTCAGTTATGCAGGTAAAAATAATCATACATCAATTAACTGTAAGGGATGCTGAAATAAAACTTTGCAACAGCTTCTGTAATTTCTACAGGGGTAACAATGGAGTAATTTTAACATTTTATTTAAGCATTAAGTGCATAATTAAACATAATCAAAAAGTTTCCTGCAACTTAAATTGTTGGGATGGAGACATCTTTAAAAGCAAAGTGAACTGAGGCTGTTTGGATTCAAACTCATTTGCATCCCAGCCTCATTCCCAGGACTTCAGTGTTACGGCTGCTCATGTTAACCTTTGCGTCCGATTTTACAGATATTTTCTTTACTTGCTCTAGTTGTTTACTTGCTTTGTGGATCAAACCTTGGTGTTTGGACTTTATGATTTTTCTCTGCTTGTCTCGAGATCTGGGCACTTTTACAGATAATATAGCTTTTGTTTTGTTTTGTTGCTGGTTCATTTCAATTTTAACGTGTGCTAAGTTGATCTAAAAGCAAACATAAACACTGTTTACAAGATGAATAGTAGAGTTTAGATTGGTCCTAAAAAACCCCCCCAACATGATCCGAGCCAATAGGCATTGTGTCCAAGCCCATTCTGACTAACTTTAATTATAGGCTTAAGTTCGGACACACTATTTCATTTACAATTGTACTGCTTTAGTATTTCCCACTTTTAGCTTTTGTTTAGCATTCTCCAGCTCCATCTTGGCGCTTGTTATAACCATAGAGTGAAACAAGTGCAAATCATCTGAGATGTGTGATTGATATGATTAACTTCTGTACCTCACTTTCTTTATTTTCTCAACAGGTTAAACTTGCTGCTCCTCTATTTATACTATGATAAGTATATTAACACAACTTGCGCATTCTAGTGTTGTTTTCTCTGTGCTGTACGTAATGCAGGGTTATTAAAAAAAACAAATCCAACTTGAAATTTGGGCCGGGTCAGGTTAAAAGTATTTGCTTGATTGTCGGGTCGGGCTCATGCTTCTGTGGCCATAAATATGAACTTGTTTGTATTAGCTTTATTAGGCTTATCACAGCAAAATCCTGAACTGCAAAAGAGACAATAGGAACATTTTTAAAGAATGAGCAGTTATTGGCACAAGTAATCTAATCTTTCCTTTTGGTTGCTGGACTTTTCATTAATCCAATCTATCATTTACTTCCTAATACACTTCGCTGACTTTAGGAGATGCAAATGGAAAACAGTTCTGAGTAAAATATACCAAAGACTGACAGGGAAATTAGCTTGGGAACATATGCTTGCAGTTGGAAGAGAAACAGTGTCAGGGAAAAAAGTGAAATTTTAGCTGTCACATCATGCTGTGAACATGACTACTTTATCTCAGGGCTCAGTGGCTTAATGCTTTCTTAGAATGTGGAACAGCGGGCTCCTATAGGCTTCATATGGTGCACTGGAAATTGGGATAGGAGGTTACTCACTTGCAATCCAATCCAAGAGGATAATTGAGCACAGCCCCAATCCAATACAGTCCCCTAAACTGCATGTAATCCACTCAGGCAAACTGTCACACCAACAATGAACGCCCTCCCCCAACCCTCCTCAGGCCCACCGAGGTTATCTAAGGAACACTTCAATAGCTTGTACCTGGCCTGCTGCTGGGACCATTATCCACTAATCCACACCCAAGCGGAACGTTTAAGTAGTTCTAAAAGGATTGGAGAGAGGAGCAAAGCTTTTACTGAAGCCATGCAATTAAGGGCAGAGAAATTATCGAACAATTTAGATCCAATTCTCCTCCGTGAGCAGACAACAAACAAGTGAAGGACTCCTTTTTTTTCTCCTGTGGGGAACAAAACCCATCAAAAATATACAAGTAGTAAATATACGAGGTGAAGACTTCAAATCAGATCTGGTTGTCTGGCACTAGAACATAAACAAGAGTTGTAAAAACTGGTACAAGTCTTACAAGTTAGTGAGCATAATAAAACCAAATTTATTAGAAAAGTAGTAGTTTCCTAAATCACATGTTTATATGCTTTTGTGGTTAAAAGAGGGTTAAGAGGGTCATAGGCAGGCATAACAACATAACTGTACATTACCCGCAGCAGCTTTGACAGAGGTTTTCAATGTTTCGAGACAGGGTGGATAGCGGAAAAGACACATGAAGAACCGTAGCCTATGCTCTAATTAATATGGAACATGACACCAATGAATAGATTTGCTGTGGTATTCAGATAAATGCAGTCTATATCAATACAGAACGAAATAGTAATGCTTTTGACATCTTGTTGAATCTACAGCATTAAGAACTAACATAGTTGTAATAAGTAAAACGAAGGTCCAGCCCAGTACTAGGAAGCTGTACCTACTGCATTAGCCCAGTCAGCAGAAAAATGCTAACAGGAAAGGTCCACTTGTTCTTTAAATTCCCAGTAGAACTTAACGCACCCAAAAAAATCGCAGCGTCAGAAAGAATCATCACCACAGCAACAGTGTTGTCGCATCTCTGGCTGGCTGATTGCAGCAAGCCGCTGGACTTGAACTTCAACAGATTTTTCTCCAGCGCCAGTCACCCTTACGTTCACAGCTTTAGGTTTCAGACGAGTGACTCAGCTATGTGTAGAGCGAGCTACATACCTGATTGTTGTTTTGGATCTGTTTACGTTTCCTTCTGTAATGTATGAAAAACCTTCATGTTCCCTAAACACCAGAGGTTAGCAATAGCCGGGATTCCTTTCTGTTTTGTTTTGGGGTCACTTTTTAAAGTTGCACTACTAACATTGCATTGTGCATATTAAGCCACAAAGGGCTGGGCCAGATATGTACCTAGGAATGCATCTACCACTACATATATTCTTTTGCCAGCTTAATATTAGGAGTTATTTATGTATGGATGTGTCTGCCAGAAATTTCTCCACATAGCAGGGGTTTAAATATCCAGAACTTAAATTTCAAAAGAAGAAGAAAACAGACTTTAAAAAATTTAAATGTGCCATTCATTCATTTTTTAAAAAATAAACATATCAGTTAAAGAGATATGTACAATTAATTCAGAGTTGGCAATAAAATATAAAAAATTTGCAGATAAATTTTATAAAGAAACCTCAAAACTACTTTTTGCAGTGACTTTAATTTTATTGTTCCCAGCGCTGCATTTTATAGTGAAAATGCACACAAACAAAGACTCTCTGAGTAAAAGAAAGAGTCTGGGGGGGAAAAAAAAGCAAGGAAGCCTTTTTAAATTAAATCTTAGCTGTGCAGTATCTCAGAGCAAGATGCCACCCACTCAGGACCTTATGGTTCCAAACTCATAAAATGGGACTGCTGTTCATCAGATGTTTGATGGCTCATTTATTTTAGAATCATGCAAGAAGAGCTGCAGGAAGATCTGCTTCCGACAAAGTCTGTATATGTGATGTTAAAAAAAACCCATACATATTTATGCATATGTGAGCTATAATAAAAAAATTTACGTTAAGTGGAGCCGAATCTCCCAGCATCAGTTCATTTGGGTCGCATTCAAGTTTATGAATATATGAACATACCTTATATGCTCAAAGGTATGTTGTATATGAAAGATTTGTTTAGCGATTTATTTTAATGGAGAAAGAAGTGAACATCTCTACTACAGAAAATATATATGTAAAAAGTATGAAAGTAAGAATTTTGTGATAGAGTGTATTCGTGGTGTGGAACATGCTTTGAAGTCTCATAGCAGTCACCTCCCCACACATAAAGCATCTTTAAAGTCTGGAAATTGATAAGAGAGAATTTAGAAAATGCAGCCATCTTGAGCATTTGGCTTTAAAACAGACAGATGAAGCCCTCCCCTTTTCTCCTCCACCCACAGTCGTCTGTCTGTCTGTGGGGGCCCAGAAGCTATAATATCCATCCGTGGTTTTTCACTTGACATTTACTTGCCCTGCCTGTGCTGCCACTCTCCTTGGCTTGCCAACAGAGGGAGCAGATAAGAAAACGTCGAGGTGCGTTTTTCATAGAGGGGGGTGTTAGGGGAGACAGTCCAGGTCCTAAACAGGCGAAGAGGGTGTGTGTGCCAAAGAGCTAAAGATTGGATGTGTTCTGTGTTGACTTTGCAGCTCTGCAAGGTAACGCGCGATAGTTCATCGTTGCTACTTGGGGGTTATCTTAAATCGCTGGTCCGACGCGGCAACGCTTGATGTCTGTGTTTGTGTCCCAGCTTTGAGCCTAAACTAAAGCGAAACTAGGAAATAAAACGATTAGGATTGTGAAGTACAGTTGTTCTCTTGTTTTTATTACCGCTGACACCATGTTAGTTGCTTTCAGTTTTTATGCTCTTCGTCATGAAATCAGTTGCTGACCTTTTAGGACCGATTTTAAATGAATCAGCAGTTGCTTGTGTTGCAATACCCTGAGAGCTGTTCACCGTTATACCCCTATAAGACTATTACAATTACGTGTTGTGTTTCAATGCAGCTTCAAATGAACATCTTTCATATCAAGACATTTTGGAATACAAAATATACTAAAAACATTTTAGTATATTATATTTAGTATATTTTGTATGAGATATAAAATATCAGATACTCTGTGAGCCGCAGACTCCACACACATTGTCTGCAGATGGTTGAGATTTTATTGTTGAATATACCAACTGCCTACATTTCTCGTGACAAATTCATTCATTTCCTATAATCTGAATGTTGAGGTAGTCGGAGACCAAGCATTGTTTCTGCTACACCAAGTTAGCCACCTTACTCCTGTTAGTGCTGTTTGTGTCGACTTTCAACCTTCTCGGCTTGGTCTCGCATATAAAACTGTTTGTGTAAACTGCATTTCCCGGTGAGCAGTTTCCATAAAAAATGTGCCTATGAGGAGATGTGTGTGTCCACCAGATGTCCACTTTGCATCGAGTTCTCCTTAGGTGGAACGTGATTCCAGCTTATGAAAAATTTGGCTATTTGATGATCTGTTCTTTTTGTAGTGCATATCTAAAATATTTAATATAAGATATATTGTGGCAAGCTGGCATTTGCATAGCAGTACAATTCCTTTTTCTTGACCCAGACTGGCTGTATGCCCAGGAGCGTAGATTGGGAAGACCGTTGATGTTCGGTTTTTATGTAGTTCTAAAACAGTTTCCACCATGTATTTTGTGTTTGCGCTAGTAAAATAGGCAGTTATGAGTATTTTTAGACAGACTCTCAAGTATTTGGGTTTTCAGATATCCGCAGGCAGTTATAGTCCCTAACTTATCCGAACAGGGAGTCCACTGTACTTAACTTCATGCTATTCTCTGCAGAGACTTTGTCTGCACCAATGAAGATTTAATCACCTCAGCATGCTGAATGCTCCTTCTGATCCACTAATTTGTGATTATTTCAAGTAATAATTACTTGACAACTTGGGGGTACACAGTCCATTGATCTTTCTTATTAGTTGATTCTGAAATACGGAAAGAAATATAACGTTATCGCTATGGCAAAAGTAATGTCCCTTGTTTTCTGTTGTTTTAAAACCCTTCATCCTGATACACGTGCACCATACGAATAGAAGCACACGATTCAAAGAAGTGAGAGGACTTGATATTCAACAAAACACACTAAATATTTTATTCTTTAGAGACAATTGAACAGGTGTTGTTACACCAAAACACACAGCAAGACAGAAAACAGGATGTCTGGCTGCTTTGATTTTTTCTTTGTTTTTTTTTTAACCACAATACTTCACTCTGGACAGGTGGAGATTGACAAAGATGGATACCAAAGAGGAATGCCGCAAGCCTTCTTCCGAGAAGGGTGGGGGAGCAGATATAAGACCCCTGGGGCCAGAAGAAGTGGCTAGCTGCAATGTCTCAGTGCTACTTTGGAAAGACTCACAGGCACTGCAACCTGATTAGATCTCAGCGCAGACATTTTAAATGGCTGGCCCCCTTTTTTACCCTCCATTTCACCTATTCTTTACAAGCCGCCCCCCCTCCTTGCACTGTCAAAGGAGCTGTCAGGGGCTCTTTCTTCAGGCTGGCAGACAGGTCAGGGGTGGAAGGTTGGGGTGGGCTTTGCCCTTTGAGGCGGGGGCTGAAAGCACCTACTACGGATTTATGGGGGCTGAAGGCTGTCTTTAAGGTGCTGATAACATTCACGCTGATGTGTTCCCAAGAGGTGCACAAATGTCAACACTCTCCTGCTATGGGCGTATAATTCTATGAATAGAAAGGACAGAGGAAAGGCGAGAGAGATGCAGCACAGTGCTTTTTGTCAGGCAGGCTTGTGTATAATGTTTCGGTATGCAGGCAGTAAAAGCCCAGTTTTGTCTTAAAAAGCAAAAAACAGTGGAAACACGTTATTTATTTTTGATTGAAAAGTATTTGGCCCCAGCGCAGATGTCTTCTAATTTTCACATTTAAATGGTTGAGATCACAAATATAACATGAGTACATACAATAATCATGTTTTTATCTATGAAGGGGGGAAAAAAAGTCATTCAAAGCAACCTAATGTTCCCCCTTTGTTGAACCTGATTGAATTCACTGTATTCATTACAAATCTGCACAAATCTTGGTCTATATTCTGATAATGTCAAAAAAAATATTCACAATAGCAGTATTTCCATTAAATAAGAAATTAAATGATAAGTCATAAGTCATTAAAAATCATGGCAGCGACGGATGTAAACAACTATATAATATATATTCATGTTTCAGTCATTGCCCTAGCGCTCATCGTCTATCAGCCATCAGAGGAGATGTTGGAGTTCAACACATTCGATTGACAAACTCAACATTTTATGAGCTGTGCGATGATGTGACAGCTTCAGTCGAGCCAGTTGCACATTGACTGAAAAAACAGATCATCATCCTCCCATTACTTCTTCTTCTTTGTGTGTTTTGCCCGTAGTAACATCCCGTTGTTGATCAAGCAACCTGTGATGTGAAAAAGGGGTTTCTAATACAGTTTTGCAAAATACATATTTACGTGTTCTGATATGACTGTAAAACTATATCATGCTAGCTGAAAAACTTTATCAAAAAATTTAAGTTTTTGCAATTGGAATGTTTGTATTAAGCAGATTAATTTTTGCAATTTCAATTTGCACAATTTTATGGTTAATTGGAAACGCAACTTGTGATTACTCACATTTTAATTCAACTTCCCTTCCCACACCCATACCAATATGCGACTGATTGCGTTAAAATGGTTAACATGTTAACGTCCCTCCCCTAATTTAAGTGTGACAAAAAACAGCAAAAACTGAGAAAAAACCTATAAAGGACAATTTTTTTTTTTTAAAGCGGTGGCCATTTGCACTGAACAGACTCGCTCCTTCTTTCAATGACAAGATATTCATCTGGCCTTATAATCTAATTCCACTCATCAATCCCTCACAAAACCAATTACCCTAAATGGATAACTTAATTGATCTCTCAGAAGTCCCTTACAAAACTGGGCAGAAAAGTATTAGAAAATGGCTTACTTAAGAGTGACAGCCTATATTTAAACCAAGCTCTCCCCTTTCGCCTTGGCAAGCGTTTCACCGACCAACAGCTACAACATGAGCTTGGTAAAGCAGGAAACCTTGTCGGTGTACTGTCAGATAGTCGAACTGCATATGTGACCGTCAACATGAGAAGGGCACGACGGGGGGAGCGACTGTAAAGTACATTAACTTGGAGAATTGGCAAAACGTCCTTTATTTAAGCGCGAGTACATCAAGAATTCTGAGCAAACCAAGTGAGACGTGCCTGTTAGGACCGAGAGGGGATATAGAGGTCCCATGATGGTGCTAAAAACTGCACATCAATTACCCGGAGCACTGATGCCTGTCCGCTCCATCTACATCAGGGTTCCGCCTCAAAAAAAAGGAGCCAAAACGTCAGCCGTCTATGCAGAAAGATCCTGTTTCAGGAAGGGCAAAAACGTCGGTGCGTCAGTGGCTTGGCAATACCTACGTGAATGTAAAGTATTTTCTAGAAGAATGAAGTTGGTTGGCGCTCATCTGCAGTAAGCAGGCTTACAAGGCTTAAGCAAGCAGCCCGTGTTAGACTAATCCATGTTTTTTTGTTTTTTTTATCAAGCACAAGCTTTGGTCTCATCAATGCCTGGAGAAAGAAATGGATGAATAAATGCATATTGTTTAGTTTGGAGTTAGCCAGAGCTGAAGCTACAAATAGAAAATGGATTTGAGTCAGATGGCAAAAAAAGAATACAGAAGAGGAAGCTGGAGGCTGAGATGTAGAACGCAGTGAGAGAAAGTAAAAAAAAAAAAAAAAAGAAATACAGGTACACTGGCTGCTTTCACACTTCCTGTTTTTACCATAACAATGCAAAACTAACGGGGAGACGGAGAGGAAAAAAAATACAAATGCCCGTGTTCTCATTTTGTGTCTGAGAGCCCCACCAGGACCACTGAAACTTGCTTGATTTCCCCAGTCCAATTATATCTCTGTGCTCAATCCTTCCAGAATAGCAACATCACACCGAGGGACGCTGTCTGCCTAAGCGCAGCGTGCCTAATGGAGTCCCAGAAGTTGACTCCATTTCATTGCGTCTAACTAATGGGCTGATATTTTCCCCCAAACCGACTGCAGCTCTGCCCCCTGGAAGCTAATCTAGTCGGTGCCGTGCCGGACCCCATCCCAGCGACGTGCCAGGTTGTCCCAAACAACCCCCAACCCACTGCTGTTGCTGCTGCTATCTTTATGCAAGCCAACATCGCTCCTCTCCTCCCCTCCCAGTGGTCATTAGTGCTTCCCAGCCAAGTACTGATTGTCAGAGGGCCCCTGCGACGCTGGCTCTCCCTGTGTGGCAGGCCTGCTGCAGTGAATTTAAGAGGGCTTTAATCTAACTGGGCCGAGGAAGGATGCAGACGCCGCAGCACCGGGGACAGGTGGGAGGTGGGAGTGTGTCGGCCTGTCGTGGATGTGCAATCGCAGGGGCCGCAGCTGAGAACGGCCACTCTTTCACCGCTACATATTGCTCTCCAATGGATACTTGTGCCCAGAACACAAGAATGAGAAGAAATAGGCAAACATAAATTCCCCAAAATGGCTCCCATTCCAGTCATATTGTGGGCACAGAACAGTCATCCAGATGGCTGTGGGACACACCAGTGGTGCAATACAATCACTAGTATGGCAGAAAGAGCAGGAATAAATATAAAGAGCTTTAGGGTTTTTTTTTTTGTTTTTTTGTGGGGTCTCAGCAAAATCTTCCATTTTTGATGACCAGTAATTTCATTCTTCAATTGCAGTTTCTTATTGTTAATACCCAGGTAATAGCTTTGTGTTACCAATTAATGGGGAAAAAAACTTCGACATTTTTTACTCCAAAGTTTCCTCCAAAGACAGCTTTGTTTTTTTTATTAAAAAGCCAAAGCCTTAATGTTTTATTAAAATGCATTAGACTGATTTTTTTCAAAGTGGGGGCCGCTGAGCCTCAGAAAACTGGAGGGAAAAAATGATCTGAAACATGTTTTAATCAGAAAAACTTATTTTTATCATAAAATCAAATCTATTTTTCAATCATTATTATAAAAACAAGAGGTAAAGAAAAACTTTTCGAAAACTACTAAAACACTGATTTGTTTAAAGTTGCCTTTTATTAGCAGTAAGTGAAATATTGATCAAAGTTCTTGCTATATATTTGCTTGATGATTTTGATTATGGCATTTGACAAAATTTGTAAATAAAAATGTATTGCTTGTTTCATAATTGGTTACCATATTATGTTTTTATGATGCAAAGTATTTTGAACTTCCATTTCCATGGAATGTGCTACACAAATAAACTTAACTTGATTTAAAAATAATATATTGAATTGTTATTTACCATCTTCATATTCCTGATTGGCTGCCAGTCAAATTTATCAAGTTGCGTTGCTCCTCCAGCTAGCATAAAATAGCTAGCTAACAGAAAAAGGAATGAGTCAGCATTTATGCTAAAAAATGTAATAATTATTGAATAGAGAATAAAAGTGACAAAAACATTCTAAAAGTTGATGTTTCCTTTACTCCTTTTGACTTGAAAAGGCATAGTCAAAGGCCCTCTGGTGAAAGTCTCAGAGGTTTGTTACAGAACATCATATAACAGCATCAGGAAGATCAAACCCAGCAGACAGGTCATGGAAAAAGTTGAAGCTTAAAGCAGGGGCAGGTTTTAAAGCAATCTATCATCCAAAATTGAAGTCATATTACACAAATGTAAAGCTACCAAGGACAGAACAGTCACAACCTGGCAGTCTGAGCAAGGGGAAGATTAATTAACCTCTGAAGAAGACGTAGACAACTTCCTTCTTCATGAAATGTAAACAAAAATGGAGTAGCATCAGACTTTGGTGGTTGTAGGCACCATTTCTCCTGCTAGCACTATCCTCGCATGTTTGTTTTGGTTCTATTTACCCAGAATGCCTTGCACTATAGTCTGCTTCCTGCTTTAGGAGTGGGGTCTCTGGTCTGCTTGGCATTCACTATGCATTCAAACCACATCAGAGTTCACTTCAACCAAAGCATGACCTATGTTTGTAGGTCAGAGTTTGCCTTTTTGGTCCACCATCCGACATTTGTTTTCCTTCCCAAATAATAACAGAAAGCACATCAGACCTTTTCACGGATGCCCACAACAGCATTTAAACATTGCCACAATATAAAAAAGCAGCCTTATTTTTCTAACCTGCACTTTTTGGCTATTGTCATCTCAAGCGAAGAGTGTCTAAATTGTAACTATGCACATTATTGACCTCCTCCTGACTGCTGCACTCGAACACAAAAAGATGTCTAAATGCGCTACAGCAGGTTGCCCTCATGCAGAGTGTGGATGAAGCTACAGCAGGCGTCGAGAGCTAATGGCAGCAAGTGTTGCTCCTAACACATGCTCTGGCTCTTTCAGGGACACAGGGGCGTTAAGTGACATGCTCCCAACTGCTGATTATCGCACCTTGGCCGGGCTGCCAGACCTGCCTGCCCTCTATGAATTGATCTCATTTGGCCAGGAGATAAGGCTGTAATTGGATGGAGCTTGGAATCAGATGGCCCTGCCTGGCTTAGCTAATTCCACTCTTCCTGGGCCGCCTGGGCCTGGGGCCAACGGGGGCACGCCAAGGTTAATGCTATTCGGGCCCCCTGTTCCAGGTGGCCCCCGCGCCATGCTTTGACCTGACAGGTAGCGCAGCTGACGCGACTTCAGGAGTGGAAGCCGAATTATCTAATTAGCTTAGCGGATGTTTCACACTCAAACACTGCAAACTGTAGTCTCCATATAATTATTAAAGGTGCAGTACGTCCGTTTAATAAGTATTTCTTAAAAGTGTTACTATTTAATGAGAGGATATAAGACAGATAATCTGTGAAAAGATCGATCACCTCCTCCCTGAGCTGCTATTGCCTTTTGAAGAAATGCACCCACCGCTCCTGACCAAAAACAACTAATTCATCTAAGCGCTGTCAATAAATCTCATGTATGTACTGCTAAATGTCCTAATGGCAGAAAAACAACTTACCGTTACAGGAAAAATTGTTTATCCGCCATCACTGGTAACCATGTTCACTAGCCTTAGCAGTCATGACAGGCTGAGCTAGCTGCAGCGTAGCAGAGACAAAAGGGAAACATGGAGGAGTGATTGACAGCGCTGAGACCATCCTCCTGGATCTGACTGGCTGTTTCTAGTTAGCACTGGGAGAAGGTGGTGGAGCTCAATTTTTTTCACAGATTATCTGTCTCTTAACATACTGTCCTGACAAAGAGACAGTTCCAACAAATATGTAAAAAAATTATTTAAAAAATTGCAAACATACAATGAAAATAAGCACACACAACCAAACTTGTTGCTAAAAATGCACATTGAAATGACACCCAGGTTCAAATCCAATGCAATGTGGAACCAATTTTCCAGAATTAAATTTTTTAAATTATTTTAAAGTTAATGTACTTTTTGCCTCTCATTCACTGTACAGTGAATACTTTCCCATTAAAGATGGCCGCCAGATTAATCTTCATCTCTGTGTTCTATTTACACGTATTGTAGTCAGAAATTGGATTTGCCTGTGTGAAAATCGAGTCTCTCAAAAGGATCACCGCGCCTCATTGGGAGAGAATGCGGCAGGGGGGACGCGTGCCTCACGGGAAATACTAATCTTCTTAATGCGCACATTTATTCAATTCCAGTGTCAATATCAGCCTTAATCAGAGCGGGGCGTGTGACAAGCGCTTTATGTGTCGGCTGATTGTGGATGACAGGAAGTAGACGTAATCGCTTGGGAGAACATCGCCGCTGACAGCTTCAGAGCAAAGCTGCTCTGCTGCAAATTAATTGTGAATTGCAAAACAATATTTAGACAGCTTTCAAAACTTGGCAAATGCACACTGTTGTGTTCAAACGCTGACCAAAAGATAATTATTTTCAAATATGTTATTGAAGTGGACAAAAGTAGATCATAATAACGTGAGGGGTGAACAGTATGACAATTTTAGAATATGAAGGATTGGAAAACATTGTGCCCAACAATTAATCTCCCTTCTTTGGCAGACATTACGGTGCTATGCTAATGCTCAGATGCATCAGTTTCATTTTGCTTCATACGCTTGTTAAGCATAAAACCTAATTTTTGTCCTAATAATTCTATTATGTTTTATTTCAAGAGCTGTTTTCATGAAGAGGAATCTTGTTAAAATTTTATTATCATATTAATGTCAATTAATTGTTAATTTAAAATGAGAAACTGTGACATATCTTTGCAAAGTCGCACACCTATAGAATAAGTCCATAAAATAAATAAAACTGGAAAGGAAAAAGAAAATAGTAAACTGTACAAATATCAAAGTAATAAAGTGCAATACAGAGAAAGCTTTATTAAAACCTATTTTAACTCAGTCTCTGCAGTGATTTATTAGACTAGATTTCGTATCAAAGCAGGGGAGCAGAATCATATTGAATTGTAGATTGACAAGCTCACAAACCAGAACTACATTTTGGAGCTCTATTCAAAACAGAGCTCAAAGCGTAAGGCTGGATTTGAAAGAAGAGCATCAGCTGGATACACCGTACAAGGACAGTGTTAAAATAAAAAATAAAAACAGTAGAGGACATCTGGGAGTGGATTTTTGTACTCGTGCTCTGCAAAAAAAAAAAAAAAAAAAACCCAATCAGAGGTGTGACGAGGCCAACACTTGTGTGTCATAAACCAGCACAATAGCCATCGTGCGGATTCCCGAGGCCTGACCTCCAGTCTGCAGATAGATAAGTGCACATTAAAACAATATCCTACAGACAGACAGAAAAAAAAAAAAATCATTCCTCATAGCTGTCTGTATTTACTGAAAGGCTGCTCGCCTCCCACTGGGGCAGAAACAAATGAAAATGTTATTTCTCTACTCATGAACTCCTACCTAGTCTGGTTTTTCACTGCTGGCAATTTCATTTCTTTTCCAAATTTGACTTAAGCCCACGACTTGAGGGAAATAATGTCTCTGGAATAATCTTCTCCGACTGTAATTCCAGCAGCACGATCTCTCCCTTTCCCGGTCTATCTGTCCGTCAGTGGGTCTGTCTGTCGGCGGATGTCTACTCATTTATCCTTGGTGCTGTTGCTTCGTGGTTTGGAGGGGTGGGGGGTTTCGGGAGGATTGCTCTGGTTTTCGAAATAAAAACGGTGCAGATCCAATTTTTGACGGCTGTCCACCCAGCTGCGCCGGACAGAGCTCCGGGAAAAAAGGCGGAAACGCCTGACATGTTCTGAAAGCTTTTGTGAAACATTAACAAAATGATCTCAAATTGTGCAGGATTATTCCTTTGTTCTCAGTGTGTCATGGCTCTTTGAGTTACCATCTCCTGTTTCACATCTCCTCCTCAAATTTAAAGTTGGGCTTAACAGAAAGATGAAAGCGGAATTTGAGTATGCCATTAAAGCATCTTTGGGATGACACCTTCTACACGGCACATGGTAAATCGATTAGACTAATGGTAGCAGTTGCAACAATAAAGCAACTTATCCCAGCTAGCAGTTCTCATAGCATTAATCACCATTGTAGTTCATATTTTGATCACGTAGCAGTAAAACACTTACCTTCAGCGTACTGAGTTCCATCATCATTGTCTCAGTGCTGCAAAGTTTCCATCGCTTAGGTAAATTGTGTAGCGGTGGAGTGTATGTGCTGTATAGATGGAGTTCAAAATGTCTGTGTTGGCCTAGTCTAGCTGGTGATCAATCATGCATGTGCCATTTCTGTATCTTCCTTTGCTGAACCACAAGGGACCAACACAGTAGTGAAACAGGGAGATGTTCATGAGAAAGACCCTGTTTTGATTATTATTTGGGGACTATAACCGTTCATGAATAGCTGAAATCTAACAATACTTAAGAGCTCCTCTATAAACATCTGTAAATGCTTATTTTATTAGTTAAAACACCAAATATACCTTAATAATCATTAATACGTTCAGCGGAATCCATCCATACAGTGTGATTGGAATCTCTTGCGTGGAGTGACGATGGAGTCACGTTTTTTTCTCCATATCAAACTGGAGATAAACTACAAAACAAACACATAATCCCCCATTATGTATGAAGCACCATGTATGATGCACCATGTATGACGCGCATGTAAGGTCATAGCTCATGTAAGAAGTTGGGCTAATATATTAGTGTTTTAGCTCCCCACTTGCATACATGAGGGATTCATTTTCAATCTGGAACATATGGCTCTGCAATAAATCAATAACAATATATATACCAATAGACATGTGATCAATACAAATACATAATACATCCAATAGAATTTTCAATTATTTCACAGACCTCTGATCCAGAGCCCCACAGCATTCTGGGGGATGTAGGCAAAATAAAGACTTTTGTCGCTCAACCTCTCACAGCAACTTAGAAGCAAGGTTGGTGGCATCAACTAACTCACTCGCTCTCTGGTTACCTAGTAACAACCGGTTGAGTAACTTGTGCATTGGGAGTTTCAGGTTTCACCACTGCAACTCATAACTGCCTAAAAATAAGAAACAACAGCGTGGAGTGAAAACTGTGTATAAAACAAGACCACCATCAGTTTGGCAGCATTTCAGATATTTAAAACAAGAAATATCTGAAATGCTAATAATTAATAATTATCAAAATCATCTGGTAAGATACATATGTGTCATCATATGTTTTTCAGTCATATTGTCTAGCACAGGAACATGCAAAAAAACTAAAAACTTTTTGGGTTCCCGAAAACATTGTTTTTGTGTGGACTCAAATGGTTAAAAACTTAGCCATTTTAGAAAAAAAAAACAAAAAAAACATTACTGTTGTAGACAAGGCCTAAGAAACTCTGTTTCTGCTGCTAAGTGGAAGTGCTAAAGCACATGTACACAAGATTCCTTTCAAAGATTGTTAGAGCTCCATCTTTCCGTAGACTTTCTGCTCTCTGCAAGCTATGAAGTGTGGCTGGTGGGACGCAATCATTGTTTATGGTTTGATTTCTGCAAATGCACGGCTTTCAAAGCCCCTGCTGAGACGGCTGAACTGTTCAGCAGCTGTTATGGAGTGGAAATGCTTGGAAATGTACATCGCTGGGTTAAATGACAGTTCTGGGAAAAGGAATTCTAAGTTTTCTGTCCATTTTCCATTCTTTTTCCCCCTTCTCTCCGTCACATTCTCTCCTTTTTCTTGTGATGACCACCAACTATAAACGGCCACCAAGTACCCAAAATGCACTGTGGTATTCACTGGTAAACCAGGCATGAATGACCATGCATAACGATGGCTACTTTTATCTGAATCAGCCAAGGGCAATGTTAATGCCACAGACTCTTCTTACTAATTCGAGTTTTTCAGTCAGCAATTTGGTTATTAATACACTTATCACAGTATAGTGGTTCATAAAAACACTTCTGCATGGCTTTAGTTTGCGAGCATGTAAAAGACAGTTCATATATTTACGCTCATAACGACAGGAATCTATTCATAAAAAGAGAGTCAGGTTATGGAGACCTCCTATCACAAAAGAAACAAGCATTTCCCCTTCTTCTTCATGCAGCCTGTTCCCACATTGCTCTTATTGCTATGGCAACCGGTTCTCTCTCCTTGGGCTCTGTACGCATCCAATCAGAGTGAGACCTTTATAGAGATTCCTTCGGGCTCCACTTATTCAAGTTACCCCACCGGAACAGCCTCCATGCTGAAAAGCCTGGAACAAAAGAGCGGAGAGGCTCCCTCGCCAAAACGTGGCATGACATCAAAAATGCGAGCTTTAGGTTCGGGTTACAGAAAATGCGGAAGTAATAAGCATCTGAGAGCGGGGCGCGTTACAAAAGCAAAAAAAAATATAACAATAAAAAAAGGTGATGGTGCATAACCATAGCCAATTTGAGTGGAAATTATATGGAATAGGATTTGTTATTGGAAGCCTCGGAGCCTGAATACTTGGCAAGTGTCACATGGCTCTGGCAGTGGTTTAAGCTTGATAAGTCAAAATGGATTCCGGCTGAGCCTATTTATGTCATTCCTGAAAACATATGGATAGGATTCAGGCGCTCGATACTTTCAACCTTCAACAATGACATTGAACACCACTTCTCCAGTCCATTAATCTTCCATAAGAATAGATTTCTCATCCGCAGCAGCGAGGGGCTAAATTCAGTCGGGATCAGCCAACGGTTCTAAGCCACACCGACAGGCCCTCTGTATCAGTTTCAACAATTAAAACCCGCGTTTTCTTGCTGTGTCAGCAGGAATACAGTGGCGCAGCGACCCACTGATGGCACTGATCAATCTACTTGTCGGTGACTTAACAGCAACCGTGGTCAAGAGCGATCAGGTAAGTGAGTGCAGTGTCTTTCTGACAAGTCCCTTCCTCTTTCAATTGATTATCAACTTCTGGAGATGAAGTTGCTGCGTTTCCATTAACCATAAAATTGAGTAAATTGAAATTTTGCTTAACGGAAACACACCACTGTCGAAAAAATTCTAGCTTTTCGCAAAAAATTTTTGAGCTACAATGAGATGCTTTTTCAACCGTACTGAGACGTGTATTTCGCAAATCACATGATCAAAAGCCGGATATTACTACTGGCAAAAACGATGAAGAAGACAGGAAGTAGTAGGAGGACGATGGTTTGTTTTTTCAGACATTTTGCAGTTGGTTCCATCAGAGCTCTCACAGAATTGCACAGCAAAATAGTGATAAGAATAATCCATAACCTATACAACAATTGAAAAAAAAATTGATTTGATGTGAAGTTGCCATAAATAAATTACTTGGTAAAAACATTAATTAGTACATTTTATGTTTGTACATTCATTTTATGAATGGTTTTCAAGCTCATTTTAGGGAAAAACCTTTTTTTTTTTTTTTTTCATAAGTTAAAACATTTTATTTTACAATAAAATATTGACTCCAGGACCATCTTTAGCCTTAATTTCAACAATGACGATGCCTTGTAAACTTAAAAGAAAAGTACTTGTAATTTTATGATGGAATTCTGGCAAATACAGCTGCTGGCGTTTTACTGTAAAATTTACGTAAAAAAAAAAAAGAAAAAAAAAAAACAACTGAAAAAGCCATGTCATTTGAGAGAGTTGAATCTATAGCTCTTTTCTAAAATGGCAGACAGTAGACGTTGACGACTATATTCTGATAGATGAGCGATAGCATAGAGGCTGAAATATGAATATGTCTCATCTAACTAGTTACATTCATCTCTGCCATGATTTTTAATGACTTATTTCGTGAACAAGCTTATTAACGTGTGATTTTAATTTAATTTCTTATTTAATGGAAATACCTCAATTGCAAAAGATTTGTGGACATTAGAAATGGAGACAGAGTTACTGAAAACTGAGCTGACCTCTTGAGAATATAGAGACTGGTTAGCGCCCCCGGCATTCACAGAGACAAGATATCCAGCGGGACCTCTCATGGGTCCCTGACGGACCTTCGGTTGTTGGGTGCTGGCAGGGCGATGGAGGCAAAGTGGAACTTTGTCCGACTGCCTTGTCACAAAGTGTCATATTCTGCTCATGACATCTAAGCTGCAGGCAGTGAGAAAGGAAATGGGAAGAAACGATAAAGAAGACAAAGAGAAGAGAAGAGGACTTGATTTGGCGTGTCAGAGACGGTAATAAGCATGTCTGGCCACTTCATGGGAGACAGCCTATTCATCAAGCTGATGTAGGTGGGGGGGCAAGTCAAGTGGTCTCATGCCTGGATCCTTCAGGATGCTGGCTGTACTGTAAGTGTAGCGGTTGGAAGGAATCAGGGAAATAAAGAGAAAGGCTATAGTGGCGAGAATTCTGCTTTTTTGTCCAATGGAAAAGGTACGCTGTTAAAAATATATGCATTATTGACTTGTAAAACTAGACACCCCCTTGACAGTTTTTTTTTTCCCCCCACATTTTAGGGTACAACTGCTAAAAATTGTGACTGTTTATTATATGCAGCCCTTCATATACCCACCTTTATATGAAAACCTGCCATGTGAACTGGGCATTAATGATCAAGTATAAAACTAGCCCACCACCTAATCTGGCATACCGGCCAATGAGAGTATTAATCAGTCAAGAGGCCTATGATGACTCTGGAGGAACAACTGAGATTCACAGTTCAGATAGGTGAATATGTTGACAGGACACAAATCTGGCCCTTATGTCAGTGTTAAACATAAGAAGAAAGCTGTTTTTGAAAGAAATCCAGTTGAAGAAAGCCTTTTAGAAGCTGCAAAAAGCCAGCTTCCACTCAAAATTTTGTAAGAAGGGTGCAGTCAAAGTCCAGACATAAATACAACTGAGAATCTGATGCCAAACATGAAAACTTCTGCTAGCTGACGCTCTTGATGTAATCTGAGTTTGAGTTGATAGTTTCAGTGCCAATCTATGAGAGATTTGAAATGACTTGCAGCTGAATTCAGGGGCAGAGTTGAATAGAAATGTAAGCCACACTTTTCAGAATATTATATGAAAACACTTTTTTTAAAAAACAATAATGCAATACGTTTTAAAGATCAGCAATCGGCTATCAGTCAGAAAACTGTAATCAGGTTAGCTAGGTTTACTAAAAGTCCTACATGAAACTCACAGCACTGACTCATTTAATGTTTCACTTCTTCCAGATACGTGAAGTACACAAATGATTGTGTTGAGCTTCGTCCCGGATGTTTTAAAAACCCATTAAAATAGCAACAAAAAAAACAAAAAACACATCAAGTAACACATCTGCCACTCATTTCACCGCGTGGAGACGCATACGCTGAGGCCTCAGACAGTCCCGTGATAATGAGCTAATTATAGGTACATCATTCCTACTTCCATATCTAAATGCTTGTCTCTAATAAGAAATATTTCAAATTATCGAGAGGCAGAGAGAGAGAAAGAGAGAGAGAGAGAGAGAGAGAGAGAGAGAGAGAGAGAGAGAGAGAGAGAGAGAGAGAGAGCGAGCGTGTGTTGGACTCTGGCTCATCCTTTTACGCAGAGCGCAGTTCTGCCCTGGGGTATTAGTTCATTGTTATATCAAATAGGCGAAAGGTGACCTACTTTGAAACGTTTAAAATTATTTAGAACATCACATTTCACAGATTTTTTGAAAGGTTTTATTGTCTGTAGTGTTTTTTATTTGATAGTGAATTGACTGGAAAATAGGCAATGAGAGAATGGGAAGACATGTTTCAAAGGTCGCCAGGCTGGGAATCGAACCTGCTACGGCGCGAGGACCAAAGTCTCTTTATGTGAGCAGTTCAGCAAATTAATTAGCCATCTGATCTGCATCTGATAAATGTAGAGCTTTTGTTGTAGCATCATAACCCCAATTACCTTAAAAATTTGCAGTCATTTCCTAACAAAGAGCTTTAGAGATAATATAATTTTCATTTTTCTTCTATCACCTCGCCATGTCTGGTATCCGGGTAACCTTTGGACATTGTCCAAACCTGTTTGTTTCTTTTCCAGTTGTTTTACACTTTTATAAAAAAATCTAGACTACCGAAATGCACTGAAATTATTGGTTGGATATTTTTATTACATGTTCCAGTTGGAGATATGACACATCAATAAGAGATGGAACGTCTTTACTAGAGTTGAAAATGAACATAAAAGGAGGCTTTTTTTGTTGAATAGAATAAAATACACATTTGCAGTTGTTGGATATTACTTTACTTTTCAGTGTTGAGACAAAATTAAATGCCATTGAGTTTATGGCAAAATAAATCACAACTTGTCATGTGTTGCATGATAGTCAAGGAACCAAACACAGGCAGTGTTGAGTGTTGAAAACAAACTTTTCACATGGAAAAAGTGAAAAGTTTTGTCCCAGTTGACCATAAAGCTCAACTGGGACATGAAGGGTCCAGATAAAGTGAACTAGAGTGATGTGACGCGAACAGGGCTCATATTATGTGAACGAGGGAAGTGCTACCTTCTAGCTTAGCTAAGGTAATAACAATCCCATAAATTCATGAGTTGTGCTTGAACAAAAAAGACAAAAATACATCCATCTCGGCATTTCTCTCTCCTCCAAAACCTCTGAACCAGTGACCTTCTTTAACCCCTTCCTAGCCATTGTCATCATCTCAGGGGTTTAATTAAGTTGTGCCGTACCTTTTAAACACTCCCCCCTCTCTCTCATACATGCATCCCATTCACATGCAAGTCTTTAAGTGCACACAGGGGTCACGGCAGAATGAGACTGAGCCATTCAAGGTATCAATGCAGCTGTGGCCCTGGTTCTTCTGGGAGCACTTGTTTGCAGCAGGAAAGAAACTCCCATACAAGGTTTATACGGTCCGAAAGGCCAAGGGTGGGAAACGAGATGGGTGTGACGATTTGCTGGGAACCCTCGGGGCTTCAAGCAACAAAGTGCTTTGCGCTTTTTTGAGTTGTTGGTTGTTGATGTGAGCTGTTATCATTTTTGAGAACTTGCCATGGACCTCTAGAGCCACAGAAAAGTAAGTTGTAGTTTCGAAGCAGCATCCAACAGGGCAACAAGATATCGGATGTCTTGTTAAAGGAGACCTTCCAAAACCTCTTGATGTAAATATTTATGTATCACTGAAGAAAATAGCTTCCTCCAGTCAAAAGAGACCACAAGTCTTCTTGACAATGGGTAGTAGTGCTTTACCCACTGAAGTGATCCTTTTCTCCTTGAAGATAAGATTGTATTTCATCTAAACACCGTGCCTGTTGAGGGATAAAAGATGTTGTTTCCTGCCAATTTCATCTTTTTTTTTGCATCTTTTGTGGAAAGACATGTTTGAAGGATTTTTTTTTTTCCATTTGAAACTCTTTGGTTTTAGGTTGCCAGAAACTCTTAAACATGATCTGTTCTGTCTTCTATGGTTGTGACCCATGAAGTGATATAGCTGACACAGGGAAAAAATGAGATACAACTGAGAGGAAAGCCACTGCCTTGGAATAATAAACCCATATGCAAGATCGAAGAGGTATCAAGTGATGGAAGTTAATACTTTTCACCTCTGATATTGCACAAAAAAAAATGTTTACAAGATGTAGTGCTCCTTTGACATCATGTTTATTTATAAAGAAACACATTTAACTGTAATAGCAGCTTTTAGTCTTTTCAGGTATGTGTCTACCAGCTTTGTACTATATATCCAGAGAATGCCCTTTCCTCTCAGATTGGATAAAGATTTTCTATAAACACCTACATTTTACTGCCTTCTCAGCTGGTTTCCTATCTGGACGTTGAGAAAAACATCTTCAGCACTAATGTAGGTTTTGTTTCAAGGCCATAATTTAGCAGATTTGCAGTAGCGTCGAGTCGCTTTACGTTTTTTTTTTATGATGGACTTTACAATGCTATGTGAAGTTCAGAGGGTGCTAAAAACAAGCTTTGTTGAACATTGTTGAAAACCAGATATCTTTTTTTCTCCTACTTGAGAATTGTGCACCACTTTGTGTCGGCTCTTCAATTAAGCACCAGTAAAAATAAACTGAAGTCTTGTTGTTACATGGAAACATTTCAAAAGGGTAAAAGTGTATGAATACCTTTGCTAGGCACCATCATTTACTGAGGTACTTTTTGACTGATGCTCTTTCTGAAGTAAAGGGCTCTCATTCCTCAGAAGCTTCTGACCGCACAAAACTTGTCTGTAGGACAAACAGACGTGGGAACCCAGCAGAAGAGGTCACAAATGGAGCAAGTTTTCAAGAGCTGAATAATTGATTGTAAAAGCAGCAGCCTTCTTGCCATCACTGTGAAGTGTTCCCTGCATTTAACAAAGGAACTGCTGACTTTAAATGACCTAAGACGATGGTTGCCTCTTTAACCACAACCAACCTAGCTGGAGGAACGTGAGCAGCCAGGATGATTAAGCAAAGTGAATTTACTTTGCTCTGATTTGCTCTTTACTTTCCTAACCCCGTATCTGACTTCCTCTGTGTCATTTATGATCACTGACAGCACTCATGTGGTTTTCTAACCTTTGTGGTGCTTTCTCTTAAAAATCCCACAAAGGATCGTCTTGTGTCTCAGGCTCAGCTCCCAAGGCCTTGAACGACGTAATTCATTCTGAAAGGTGCGCCAGACTTTTTAGGAAATGCACTGAGTGCCTGAAGGACTTTCTTTGCACCTCTCTAAATTCTCCCAGAATTAAATTATGCTCTCTAAGCTGTCAGTAGTCATGAAATGTGAAACTCTTTACAGCATTTTGACGCAGTGTCATTCTGAAAAATTCAGCAGAAACATCTGGAGTGGTGATTGGAAATGGCAGCGTAGAAGTTCATGAATTCACAATGTGGGAGGTAGGGCAGAAATAATGAATGGAGAACAAATTTGAGCCACAATGCACCAAGACAGCTGGTTTGTTTGTGCAAGTGCCTCAGGATTCATAAATGTTTAAACATTCTTAGGACAGACAGGAAGAAAGCCATGTACAGTAATAGAGTTTCCCTGCAGACAAAGTAGAATGAAGCTATTCAGGGCAGGCATTGAGAGAAGATGAGGAAGGCGGCATACACCCTGGACAGGTTGCCAGTCCATTACAGGGCAGCACAGCACAGAGACACAAGGGTCAAATAACAATGCACACACACACAGCACACACACTAATACCTAAGGTCAATTAGAGAGACCAGTTAACCAAACAGTCTGGTTTTTTAACTGTAGGACAGAGTAAGTCAGATTTCAACGTTTTCTGCAAATGGCCCCAGATAAATAAACACCAAATAAAAAAGATATATTATGAATCTGTAATTTTTGCCTGCTGCAGAAGAAACGAAACAGTGTTTGAAAGAACAACTGTTTCAACTTCTTGCAGTAATGTCCAGCTAGGAAACAAGAACTGGGGAATGGGAAAGATTGTATCGTCCTGGTGAGAAAAAAGTGACCCCACACTGATAATGGAAATATTGACTTTTATGTGATGCTAAATGAAAAAGGAGCAAAAAATATTTTCATCTTAAAAGGTTTTGTTTAATTTAAATTATGTAAATTAAGAAATAATTTTAAAAACCTGTGCCTAAAAAACAAGATAGAAAAGTTTTTCTAAAGACTCCTAATCCAAATAATCAAATAAATAGTCATGATTAGTTATCATAAAACTGAAATTGTAAAAATTCTTGATACTGGTCATATTACTCGTGTTTTAACTATTATTACTCAGTTAATACTATTCCCTCTTTAAGAGTCTGTTGCAGCTTCATATGTTATATATCATCTAGCAACAAGCTTTATTGACTTCTGCAGCTTATTCAATGTATGGAAAGTTAGTTAAATATCAACAAAGATTCACTGTTGTTAAAGTGGATTAATCTAAAAATGCAAAATCAAGTTTAAAAATTTTTTTAAAGCAGATTGATTTGCTGATGTCTTAAAAATATTTACCTTGTTTGCTGTGATTCTTCCCAGAAAGAGAGAAGTAAAGTAGCCGCTCGCCTCCTTCTGCAGCTCCATGAGGCCGTGCCAACCTATAAAAAAAGGGTATTATTTGATTGTATTAAGGAAACTTTGACAAAGAACAAAAACACACATTAATAGATGAATCACTGCAGTGAGCCAGGGGAGCTGGAAGCTGTCCCAGGCTGGCATGTGGCGAGAGACAGGATACACCCAGAAAGGTTACAATCTGATATGCTGAGGCCCATTACACCCCCACACGCACAACAATAAATGAACCACACACAAATGTTCCAGCCAGTTAGCATGATTACACCAGTAACATTCTTTCTCTGCCGCAACAAATTTCAGCCACGTCCGAAAGCTGCTGGACACGAATTGCCGAAGGAAAAGCAAATTCTCCAGCATTAACACAACATTGTTATTGAACTAGTGGTTTTAGTTGGTTATTTTGCCACTGGATTATTTAAAAAACATTCTTTACCAAAGACACAAAGGTTCAGAGTTTTTATCTATTAATTAATTGCAGGGTTTTTTTTTAATTATTATTATTATTTTAATGCACAAGGACATAAGTAAAGAAAATAAATGGCACAAGACCAATTTTGCTGTCATGGCTTGAGTCTGCAGAGGTTGTGTGCTTTTATTTTTCTTCTCTGCTGTCTAGTTTCCTCCCTCCCCCTCTTTGCAGCTGATATGTACCAAAGGCGAGGATGTTCCTGCTGGGCTGCTCTGCCACCTGTAAACCATCCTCTAATCAAGCCACTGTAGGAAGACCAGCGGGGTTTCCACTCAGTGCCAGATTGTTCCTGTTAGTTGAGGCAGTCCAACTGGGGTAGCTGCTCTGCTCTTAGTGAAAATCTAACAGATACTGACCTTTCTTCTTTTTTTTCTTATGTCCATGGATGTGGTGTGTAAAGGGACGTCCTCAAAATTTTGAGAACAACATTTTGGAACCATTTATGTTTTGTAAAATAGTACTTTTAAACTGAATGGTGTGCTTTTTTTCTCCTCAATGTTCAGGTCTTGGCTCATAAACTGTGTTTCCATTACAAATTTGTGTGAAGCTCTGTCAATTTCACTGATGTAGAAAAAACTCGATTTAGCAATTGCTGTGTTTTCATTAAATAAGGAAGGCGATTAAAATCACACATGAATAAGTTTGTTCACACAATAAGTCATTAAAAAACACTGCGCCATCATCCTCCTTCCACTTCTTGTCATCTTTAACCTTCCCCAGTTACTGTCTCATTTAGATTTAGTTCTGGACTTTCACTGGGCCTTTCTAAAACATTAGACTTAATCAAGCTCTGAGTAGAACCACCCACCGACATCCAGGCAAGGCATTTTGCAAGTAGACAAAAAAACCTCAATTTTAGTCCCTCGGACTAGAGCAACTTCTTCACATGCCTGCTGTGTCCTAAATGTGGTTTTTCTATGGCTTTTCTTCCATCAATTGCTTTCTTCTTACCAGTCTCCCATGAAGGCCAGATTTGTGGAAACCACAACAGAGCTGTCCTACTGAAAGATCCTCCCAGCCGTGGGACCAGCAATTGAACTGCATCATAGTGTGTAGCCACAGTAGATTGTGTATCTCCTCCATTATCATATAAAGCCACGTTTGATATTTTTCAGAATTTTCAGATTAAAAAAACAAAAGACTTGAAATTCTAGCTCTTACATTTTGCAATGTTTCCCAGACAGTTTTTATTTAGCAGGAATTGTAGACTGTAAACTTTACTTTTACCCATAACCGAAACGAACAAAAATCAATGGATTGTGGCAGAACTTTGAACACTGATTTTCACAGATGCTTTTCTTCCAAGCTAACAACTGCAAAGAACAATTTACAAAAATTTCAGTCACCAGTCAAAGGCTGGCAGACTGTATTTCAGCCACAATCACAACCAGCAGCAAAATTTAGTTTCACAAAGAATCTTCTCATGTCGTCTAAATAGACATTTCACACTCTTCAGATTCCGTATTTTTGTTAAAATAAGCAATAATTTTAGTTTTTCTTTTCATTTCTTTAATTATATGCTGCTCTGTGTTGGTCAGTGATGTAAATACCAAATAAAGTACACTGGCGTTTATAGCGGTAATGTCAGAGTACTCTTCACGGTGCTATATGACATACGAGGAGAGAAACACATTTAGATGAATAAAAGCAACCATAAAGTCGATAGAATATGGGATTACAAAATGATAATGGTAAGCATAATAGTGGAAATGAGTAAATAAAATGTTGAAAGAACAAAGAAAGCGAATGAACAGATTATGGTAGAGGGAATGTGGAGAGAGACAGCAGAAGAAAGGAAACAAGTGAAGGAAAAATGTGGTTGATAGATGAAAGAAGACTAAGGCAACAGGAGAGGGTTGATGGAGCTAAAAACAGAAGAGAGAGAAGCTGTAGTAGAAGTGTGGATGCAACCACTCACTCAAAGGCCTTTTACCATGTATGGTGCAAAGACGAGCAGCATTTGGGGACTCGCTGCTTTTCCACACACAAAAACACACAAAGAAAAACTCACACAACATGCACCCTGTCAGGACCTTTAGGTGCCCCAAGTCTCAATTTAGACTGATTAGAGGCTGACCTTAGCAGTGAACTCCCACGTTTACACACAGTGAGGACTCCTTGCTGTCCTGATTAAGCTGTGACCCTGCCACTGACCACTGGACGCTAAACACTCCCAGACCAGGATGAAACACAGCTGACATACTTAAAAGACCACATGAGGGGCTTCCATTCTGGGGAAAGAAAATGGAAACCCTTAGCTGTGGATCTGCATGAGGAAGTCATTTAAAGCTCCTTGTTATCCTCAAAATGGCCGTGAGCTCATTTAGAGTTTAGGAAAAATGAAATGATGAATGTTTTTGTGTTTTGAGGTGAGGAGTTTGATTTGGAATATAATTTCATTTACCGCTATCTACTTCAAAATGACGTACTTGTTGAGTCAATAAATATTCAAATGTTTTTTGTATGTCAGTAAAAGTAAACATGTTTTAAAACAGGCAGTTTTGACATTTATTGTGTTAAAAATGCATGTTACAACACAAAGTAACAGGTGGAAGGAGAATCTTACATGCTTTTTAAAAGATTTCTACAAATAATAACCTTAAAAGTGCGGCATGCATTTTTAACACTTTGTTGTCTTTTTTGACAACAAAGTCAGAAAAGATTTGAAGTATATGTAACACAGTAAACATGGAAGAAGGTGTTCTTGTCAGATAGCTTTTTGACAATATGCATGGCAGAAAACTAGAACACATCATCCCAAATTTGAAACATGTCAAACATAAAGTATTCAACAAGATTGCTGTCACAATTATACTAAAATATGGCCTAGTGAAACATTATGAACTGAACTTCATTACTATTATAAAGTAATAGTTCATACAATGAACTATGTAAACTGGTAATATTTTTGTAAAAAGTATTCATGTCAGTCATAGATATATATTGGTTTTTTTAATTATGCAGATTAGTACTAATATACCACTTCAGAAGCATTGCATCATGTCAGCATGTGATAGGTTCTATTATATATGTTGCAGTATGCCCACATACATTTTAGTTTTAATTGATACAGCAGTTAAAATTCAGAATACAACAGCTTGCTTGTTTTTTTTCCAAATCCTTAATTTTTTTTGTTTAATGCTTTAATTATACTAAAATAAATAAAAAGATGAGAAGGGGAAGGTTACGCAACACATGCATTAATTTGTCCTGTTTTCAACATATATTTCCTTCTGAGCTGAAACTTTAAATCCAGCCTTAATAAAGGATCTGGAAGCGCCGACCCCGCTGCAGATAAGAAGAGATAACAGTGGCGAAATCTCAAATCAGAAACTTCTCCTGTCGTAACTTTCTTTTCCTTCGTCTAAATCATCCACGTTTTATCCCAGCCTTTTTCCATCATGGTGCACATTTCTTTGGCTTCCAGCTAAATTCCTGCAAGGAGACGGACTACCAGTGGCTTCCTTATCACAAGAAATGTCGACATAAATTGTCCTTAATAGTGTGTTAGGACAAGGTTTACTGTTGCTAGCATTCCTCGGTGTGCAGCAATGTAAATCCATCCTCCAACAGAGATATACAAACGGGATATCACTGTAATTCACAGAAAAGTTTACTTTCAGCTTATCTTCATATTTGAATGTTAAAGATAATTATTTTCAGCTCTTGGATTTTCACATTTGAAGCACCTTTAGTGTTATTTTTAAAGGTGTTAGATCATGTAATTGCTCTCTCGTTTTTAATAAAGCTCCTGTTGTTTGTCAAAACCTATTTGATCAATGTAAAATACGTACAAACTAATTTAAAAAATCCTTTCTAATCATTGCTGTGAGTTGAGAACTCTTCCAGTTTGTGTAAGAGCCTCCCTGCGGTTCCCCTCCAATCTTATCACTCATCATTGTTTACCGTCTACTCGAGCAGAAAAGAGTTAAACAATTATCAGCAAATTAAAGAAAAACACGCCGGTCGTGTGCGTCCACTCTGTCGAGACAAAGTGATGACTGTTGTGAGGTTCCCACAGCACGCCAAGGTCAGGACCCTAAAGTGGCTGATCAGTGTGATTGTGTCATGAACACACAGACCCACACTCAAACACACACCGGCCACGGTCTGTGACCTGCGTGACCTCAGGATCACAGTGGCAGATGTTTTTCTGCTGATTTCTTCCATCCTTAACGGCATCCATCATCAGTGTCAGGGTGCAGGAGGAGGAGGAGGAATGCACGTGTTGGGGTGTGTGATTGTGCACATGCTGCGTCACTGGTGCTGAGTGAAATGTGGTTTGTCAATATTTGGCTCTATTAAAATTTAGGAGGTGACCTGGGTGGTCGGAGTGAGGCCGCACTCGTACACAACAGCTGGAGGATTAGACTCAAGAGGGAGGATAATGCTGGGGTGAGTTGTTGAATTTGAGAGATGTTGCGTAACATGGAGAATCTGAAAGAGGGTTTTTCCAAAGAAGATCTTCTAAAAGATTATCCATATTGCTTGGATCCACACATCTCTGAAATGAAACACCATCTTTACTAATCACTCAGTAAAGATGGTATCTGACCCCGAGTGGTTCATCTTGCCAAAACAGAAATTATGTCGGAACATTTTTCCTAATCTCTCAGTTCTTGTGAGATGAACACGGCTATTATCAGTCATGTTTACTTTAACAGTTAAATGATGCACTTGACCTGTTCTTCTTTCAGGCAGCAAGTGCTTCTTCAGCAAGTTTTGGAAAGCAGATTTCTCAACAGGTTCAAACCTTCAGAGGTGTTATGCTCCTTCAGGCATCTCCTTCAAAACTCCTGTAGCAAAGGGAAACAATTCAGAACGCTAACGTCGTTTCCATGACTTTCATTGACGAAGGCTCAATGACGAATGGACTCGCTGGTGCGTGAGAGAAATTGGACTACAGAAGTTGCAAACTGCACCAGCTAAATAGTAAAAGATTCATGCAGGGCATCTTGTGTTGTAGTACATAGTTCAGTTACGAATCACTCTTGCAAGGCAAAAAATATATTAATATATATAATTATTATAACATATGTTAATATTTTAATATTAATGTTGACTTGTTATCTTGATATAAATCATTGTAAGGTCTTATAAGTGCAGCTTCCGTTCTTTGGTGCCACAGAAACGTTGCCACATCTATGATCTAGTAATGTCCAGAATATGTAAATGAAAAGCAGCCGCCTTCGTCCTGCTGTGGCCTCAACACAGGATTCAAAAGAATCTGTTTAATGTCTCTTAACCCTGAAAGTGTACTGCCTTTCAAACCTCTGAATCAAACAGGAAAAGAAAACGTGTCACCATAAAATTTATGAGACATTACATTTCTTTCCATCAAACCTCCTTCAATTGATCACCATTAAGACTTATGAAAATAAGCCTGAAAATGATCTGTCTTTAAAACACTAACTGGTAGCTCGGCTGGGACACAGGACAGGGCTGTGTGTGAGAAAGAGCTTTTACAATTGATCATCTGTCACTTCCCTTTTCTACAGTTTGCGTGCGTGTGTGTGCATGAGCTTGCATCTTTCTCTTTTTCACTTGCAGGTGTTCAAATTTCTCCTGTGATGAAAACATCATACAACCTGGGCTCCACCATCTGTGTTCTGAATACACCTTATCAGCTATTGGCATCATGATATAACAGAAGTGAGATTATGATTTATGTTTTATCCACTACAGCTCGACTCATCAGAGGATGCATTTAGATTTCTCCCATGTAGCTAACCTAACTTTTTGCAAAAAAAAAAAAAAAAGCTATCATTGCTTTGTGGTAAAATATAGAGGGATGAGCCGACAGACAGAGAGAGGATGTAAACTAAAACAGAAGGTCTAGTACAAGAAAACAGAAAAAAAGCATGAATTATTTAGGATTTTCCAAACTAGATTTTTTGAAGTAAAGAGATATAAGAAAAAACATATACGGTACTCAAACCCAAAATAGCTTTTTACAGTGGATGACCCTTAAATACCAGGTCATTTAGGTTAAAACCAAGAAATGAGAAATAATTGCTAATTGCTTACATTTTTATAACAAATGACTGAACCCACTTTTGATTAATAACTTAAAAAGTGTCTGGGACCTATTGTGTTCTCATTAATTTAATTATAACACAATTTTGCTTATGCAGCAAAAAAACTCACCTGAAGAAAAAAAAGAGAGAAACTGATTCCTCAATAAATACTGCTTTGATAGTCTGATTGAATTGCTTCAATTCAAAATGACCTTTTCCCCTTCTTTTGCACAAATGGCTTATAAAACAACGACATCTGCTCCTACTCATTTGTTTCTCATTTTTATGTTGTGTATTGCATATTTTGTATGGCATTCTGCTTTTCGTTTTCTGTCCAGAGGCTTTGAAGCCCACTTGGGTCCTCTTGGGTATTTTACAGCTTTTACGTTTTGTTTTGTAGCTGCTCCAAATTTCGCTGACATTTAACTGGGGAAGACAAAAAAGAAATCGTTTACTGTGTGCTGCGCTGAATTACCAGCTTAAAAGAATCTCATTCTTCTTTATGTTGCTACAGAGGACAGTTCCTTTGGTCCATCGACCCACCATGTTTCTCATCACTCAGCCAGGTGCAACTGCTTAAAGTCGGTAATTTCTTTCTTTTCACAACACAAGGCTACACAGATGATCTGGACACTATTCTACCATGGAAAGGTCAAAAGCTCTTAAACAAAATCTGTCATTTGCACCATCATCAGATTTTAGTGCAACTAAAGTGTAAGCATTGTAGCTAAACACCTATTTTGACATTTCTATTTGTTGCTAAGCTAAATGGTTTTAACCTTCATTTTGAAGGAACACTACTTGCCTGAATGACTTATTCTGAACTGAACTGAATTTTTTACAGTCTGAGTTTGAAACGTATGAAGACTTAATCGTTTTTATGAAAATACAAATAATTTTTCTTGTATTTTTTTGCATCAGCACAGCACAGATTTTGAATAAAACAAACTGTACTTTATAGATTGGTCAAACCTGGGCTGAAATATTCCACATTGATCTAATTCGTTAATAATTTTCTTTTGTGCAGCTTGTTTGCAAAAACTATATACAAAAGTATTCTTTTTCTAAAAATATATTTGGTTCCATCATCTTGGGAACTCATAAAGTCAGCCTTGGATTGCATTAATCCAAGAAGATCCACTGGTAAGTATCTTCACACGCAAGTAACACATTCTTAAACCATTTAAATCCCCTCGGTTTATTATAGATAATACTTACTTAATAGTTAGCAAAACAAGGAAAAAAATAATACTTTTCAGGCAAAAGTCAAGAGTTAATGTTGTCGACTCAGACACTGATTGTGTATCCCCAAAGTTAATACCAGCTATCAATGACCTTCATGATTTACTTTCCCGCCCTTCACCATTTCCTTTCACTTCCACTTCCAAGCACTTTTATAAAAGTCTTTCTGCTTCGCTGATGCCCAGTCGAGCATCTACATCTTTCCTCTTCCCTTAAAAGCCGACTCCGCCTTTCGCTGACCACAGACCAAACCAGCAGATGCTACTGAGCGTGCCCAGTGGATGGTGATTTCAGGTTCCAATGGTTTCACGCTGGCAGATCACAGTTTGGTAAAAATAATAATTGAGTTCAGCAAAAATTAGAATTTCTTTAAGGAGTAAAACGTGTCTGTTAGGACACAGTTATAAATCCCTTCTTCTGAGACGTGTTTAATATTAATGATCTGGAGGAACTGGGTTTCTCTAGAATAGAAACCGTTTCTTATTAAAGTATAAAAAAAGTCAGAAATGAAGGTGAAGACAGACAAAAAGCAATCTTTTTCTAATTGGTTCAAAATATTACTATGACAGATGACTAAAGAGCAACTATTTTGTTTTGCTACATGGTTATGATGACATGTCTATGCACCCATTTTAAAGCAAAATTACTCTATTACCGTAATCATGCAGCACACAAATTTGGTCTATATGGAAAAGTGGCAAGAAGAAAAACACTGTAGGGTAAAAGAAGCCAGAAGAAGTTCCATTTAAAGGTTTTGTCACCAAATGTGGATGAAAGCCAGATGTGCCCAAAACTGAACTTTCATGCAAAGCTCTATGTTCACAGATGCTTTACATCTAATCTGACTGAAGTTGAGTGTTTTGCAAAGAGGAGTGGGCATCAAAATTCCCAATGTACATGTGCAAAGCAGGTTGAGACTTGTTTTGTATGCTTTTTTCTGTCAATAAATATCGATTTTTTAAAAAATGACAGAAAATGATTGAATGCAAATGCACTCCACTGAAGAAAAGAAACCATGTAGCTGTTTTTTTCCTTCCACTTCACAGTTATATGCTACATTATGATGATCTACAGCATAACATTTTTTCACATTTGTGTTTGTAATGTGAGGGAGAGTCAAAAGTTCAAAGGATATGAATATCTTTGCAAACTGAGTACAGACTGACTGCAAACCAACTGTTACAAAAACCAGAAAAATTTTATTTGATTTTCTGCAAAATAATTTCTTGTCAGGCTTGCTAAACGATTTAACTTTCAGCCTGAAATTAACTCACTCTGAGCTGTGGTTTCACTTGAATGATAATTCTGGCATGCATCATACATAAATGTCAATAGAGTCATCTTTTTTGCTAACATCAGCTATAATAAAAAAAAATGTAAGCACACTCTCTTGATCTGTGACATAGCACAATATAACACATCATCAAGCATTCGCTGCACATTATATATGTTCTCATTTGTGACTCCTGACTGCTGCCAGCTTTTCTCTCACAGCTCCATTACAGCCAAGATGTGTCAGATTTGTTCAACAAAACTATGAGCAAAAACATGTACAGTACCCTCAGATTGAAAGCCAGCAGGTAAGACTGTGAGCCAGAACCAAATCACTGAGTAAACACGGCAGTCTGTGAACAAAGAGGAGCTTCAGTCACGAAGAGGGACGAGAATGAAAGCAAGCAGCTAAATTCTCAGTGACCATTTCAGTGACCTCTGCTGTAGTTCGATGTTTTGCTCTCCTGCTTCCATGAAGCTGCAGAGACTAATCTCCGTAACATCAAACATAAACTAAACATTGTGTGCTGGATTGAAATTTTCTGCAAGGATCTAATGAAATGATTTATATGGAATTGGACCATTGTGGGAAGTTTGGGTGGATCGTAGTTTGTGGGTTGTATTTTTCTTTGTCTTGTCTTGTGTCACTTTGGAATTTGAACGTTCTATTTTGGGTCATACCGACATTTCCTTTTCAGAGTTTGTTCCCTGCTTTTTAACCGCAACACCTGCTTTGTGTTAGTCGTTCACCTTCCTCAGTTCATTCAGCTTCTGCCTTTCAGTTCTTCTTCTTCAGTTTTCAAGCCAAGTTATACATAGACCTGTACTTTCTGGCTTGATTGTTTTTGCTTGTGCTGCACCTTTTAGTTTATTATTATTATTATATTATTATTATTTTTATCATTTTTTTAAAATTTACAGAAACCTGGTTTAGATTTGAATCTTAATCGCTAACATCATTGCACACTGTCAGATTCTTTCACAGGTTCAACTGTTTTTTGTTTTGTTTTATTTTCAGAGTTGAAAACTTGAAGTCTTTCATAAATTTAATTTGTCCTTCTGCATCTTATTCCTTATTTCTTTATCTGATTCACTATTTCACATTATCGTCTATTCTGGTAAATGGCTTTACAATAAATATGAATTAAACTAAAAGGACAATAATATTTTCATGTTTTTGTACAATTACAATTAGACTTTGAGTTTCCAGAGCCACATTGTTAAACTGCAAGGCGGCACATTTCACACCAGCATGAATAAAATCAACAATTCATTTTTCTGTTTCCTTTTTATTTTTCACTTGTTGCTCATTTGCTCACTTGGTTTTTTTTATCCTCATTTCTTTTTTACATCAAGCTTTTGGCAGAGTAGCATTTTCTTTTTGAAGGTTCAAAGTGTCTTTTTTTATGTCTTTGTCAATAGCTGGCTCTGTGAGCCCTGTTTATCTCACACCCCCTCTTTTCTTTAATCACAGAGTCACTGTCACTGATGTCTTCAGAGTTTCCTTCCTCTCTGTGTGTCTGCTCCTCTTTTTTGTTAATCCCCGCATCCCTTTCATCCTCCACATTTTCCTTTTTTTCTGTGCTCATTAGTCTGTCTCAGTAAATTTCTCTCCCACATGCGACATCCACCAGACGCACACACTCGCAGACCTCTATCCACTTCTTGACATCCTTGCGCACACAGAGAACATTTAAAGGGCTCATAAACCTAAACTTGTCCGCACAGCAGTCTCCATAAAAACTGATGATGGACTACATATTTTAAAGAATGTGTCTGTTTAGATGCATTTGCTCTGTGTTCTGCATATAATGCTCTTTTTGGTTTACGTCTGTCAATTTTGTCACCTTGATTTTCAACAAAACACTTTAAAAAGTATTCAAACTTCCTAAACTTTTTAAAAGTCAGACCCCTACCATGTGTATTCTGATATTTTGATTGGGATGTTCACTCTTTTAAAATAATTGTTGTTGCAGTTACTCTTTTGATTTCTTATTTCTGATCTTTACTCACTGGTAACCAGCAGTACCAACTGCATGCTCCAGACGGTACAGATCCGTTGACATATTGAGATTTATTTCACCTGAGCGTCTGTTCACATGCATGTGAGCTTATAAAAAAAAGAAAACACTCTTGTTAAAAGAACCCAAGCCTTCCATGATTTACGATTCATGTCTAAATCAATTATGTCTCCCATATCCCCGCGTCGCTCGTCTTTTACACACTCAGTCATTCTCTTCTCTGACTTCGCTGCACCCCTCATTACACCTAAAAAGCAGAGGTCAGAAGGTAAACGGGAAAGGCAAGATGAGTTTTCAAAGAAAAGAGAGTAGACAGGAAGCAGAGAATGGAGCTGAGCGACACATCACACTTGATACTGCGGAGGTAACAAAAAACAATATCAGTGTCTGGCAAAAGAAAGATGTTAATAGGAAAAAAAATGTGGAAAAGTTAGAAGTACAACTCTGTAAAACACGAAGTTGGAATGTATGAAGTGTGATTTTTCTCCTGCTTTCCAAGACAAACTGAACGTAGTGCTGCTGTTGACCTAAAACAATCTCTCCATAGATTTGCTGTGCTCTTAACATCTGTACTGTTGCTAATGAAAGAATAACAAAGAAAGTTAAGCAATTAATAGACAAAACAGTGAGACCTATTAAACTTGCTCCAGTTCTTTTAGCTTTTTGCATTTAATAACTGCAATCATACCAGATAGATTTACATCAAATTTTGAGCTGATGTTTCTTCCAAACGTAGTTTACAAACTAGTTTGGTATTCCCACACTTTAGATGATTTTATCAATTTAAAATAAGTACAATTAAAAAAACTTAAGGTTACACGGCAATATATTATCTGATATTAACTTGGTATAAAGTCAGACTATCTATAATAAATATCAATGTCACCCAAGAGCTATGACTCATAAAACCATAAGAGTGGAGGAAATGTTTGCAACATGGGTACGGGATCACAGGTTGGTATGTTCCCAGCTTTCTAGTTGCTTCATGTTCAGCTAATAAAGCTGATTAATTTAGTCAACAGTCTCTGCCAACCTTATTCTACATATTATACTGTTTAGACTGTATGCAAGTTTTTATTGTGCTTCTCATGTTACTGTCTCTCTGTTCATCTGGCAGTTTTATCCAAGGTGTTTCTCTTAGTCGCTTTAATATTTTTGCACAATTAGAAGGAGAATTTTTTTTTCTCATTTACATAAATAAAGTTAAACCAACAACAAAAAACATTTCTATCATTGTATTGTGAAATATGTGATAATGTTGAATTGGTTCTATACCGTCCCACAGGCTGATTTTTATCTTAAGAAAAACCTGAACTGACAAGAAAATCCTGGTTTAATATACAGGCGGCCGTTTTGAAAAACGTTATCTAGCACACTGTTCTCTGAACTTTGCAATAAAACTTGGCTGAGAAACAACTTGGACACACATCTGGTGTAACTGTCCTTTTGAAGTCTAGATCTGATACAGAGTAGCTTAAACCTTTAATTTACGGCTGTGAGGTTCCATAAACACAAATGAAGGTGTTCCAATAAGTGGTTTAAGCAGAATAAGCTCCAGCGTTACATTTAACGACTGCGGTTGAACCTCCTGAACATGAACGTGCAATTTAATGAGCAGCTTCAGCCGCAAAAACATAAATCTGCTTTTATAGAAGGTTCTAATTGTGTAAATATGCGTTTGTTTTCTCTGACGATGCGATGATTCCTATTATTCTGCCACTGTTGATGAAGCACAGACCACCTCTTTAATCCCCCTTGCAGCCTCCGCCCACCAACCTCCACCCAGCTCTAAGTCTGGCTTTTTTATTACGTCTACCATAACTCACGACCCATCCTGGCCTGTAACGTCTTCCTCTTGTAAATGAAGCTTATTTAATCCCCTCTCTGAAGCCTGAGTGATTAATTAAATGCCACAGGACAAAAAAATGACATGGTTTGCATAGTTTACGGCCACTTGCTCTCACTGACGGGCACAAATCAAAGGTGCCTGCAACCATGAAACTCTCTCCATCTGCTCAACTTTTGCTCACGTCTGTTACAAATTAAGCTTAAGTGCAGTGATGGAGATAAGCTGCTCATGTGGAAAAACAAACATAAATTCATCATACATTAATCTTATTATATTATCTTTAAATAATAATGCAATTTTTGGATAAAGATGAGGATTTGTTGATTTATTGCTGCGATATAAATTCAGCGTGTAACAAAGTAAAGACTAAACACAGAAACGTAAAAGGAGCTATTAGGTTCAAGCTCGAGTTCTGTGGAATCCCATTAAAGTCATTATTAGCAAATCTTACATCTAAGAATAAAATTACTTTCAATATTTGTGTGGCAAACCTAACAGTTAGCTGTTAATAGCATTCCATCAGAGTCACAATCTGAAGCTGGACTCATTCCTTGGACTCAATAACTAGCAGACGAGACGAACTCTGAGTAGCCATGATGTTGCAGTGGAACGCTTCAAACGTAAATTGCGCATTTATCTCACCTTCTAACTCTTCTGGTCAGAAATTATTTTTAAGTCTTGCTATCACTAAGAAAACCTGTGGCTGGCTGATCACACAAACCATGTGTTATCACTACATCTCTTCTTCCACCCTACCAGGACGCTTACCACTGATTCAGGCCTGTGACTTCCTCACTTTCCGAGGTTTCTACCCTTCCATCTGTTTTCTAACTTGTAGGGTTGGATTTTATCTGAAAGACAAGAGTCAGTTTGAGGTAATGAACATCAAAATAAATTAAATTCCAAAAAAGACACACTTTTTAAACTGTAAAAACCTAAATAAAACCAGAGAGATGCATTTTTATTAAGCTAAATGTGGCAGAGAAAATACTGCAGGACTTAGATTGGTCCTTTGACCAGCCTTGCCTGAGTGTTTTGTTGTTCAGCATTTGTCTGACCAAAGTTGTGCTGTAATAACCTGGGAAAGTTCAAATCATGGTTTGTAGCAAGATTGTCTTTTAAAGAGGCATCTTTGCAATCTATCCACAGCTGGTCTATGTACAAAGAGGATCCTGTGGTGAACATGTGCTTAGCCAAAGGCAAAGGCTCAGACTGATAGAGGAAGACTCTTCAACACAGATGGAGCTGAACTAACACTCATAGGTTCTCTAAACTAAATGGTAAAAGGAACAAAAATATTCTAAGAAACTAAACAGGAAGAATTTAAGTCACTTGGCACTATTCTTTGCTCACTATTCTAACAATAGTGAACACAGGGAAATGAGGTGAAGATGACAAGACCTGCTGACTACCGATACACCACAAGCATAAACACAAAAGAAAAACAACAAAAAAGCAATCTCATGCTCCATAAAATAATTCAGAAAGAGTGTTTACACTCTTTATATATCTCCTGAACATGACAAATAACTATTTTCATAATGTCTAAATGTAAAACATCATGCACTGCTAATGAACCCTTCACAGTCAACGATTCCTTAGTTTAAAAAGCACCAAAACAGGAATAATAATGATTTTGTTAAACACTGACTTTGTTATAAACTGAATCATTTTCAGAAGTTGGATATACACAGCAAAAAAAATAACTTCATTTACTAAGAATAAAAACAATCTGAGTACAGTGAGATAAAATGACTTTTCTTTGAGGCTTTACATGTTTCATCCCTCACAAACAAAAACAGTCTCTGCCAGGGGTTTACAGCAGCTTGTCGCTGATCCTTAATATGTGTGAGGACATCAAAACTTATCCTATTTTATGCAGGAGAACGACTCTGCTTTAATCTTTCATTTTCCTTTTTCATTTTTTTAACATACCAGTTGAATTGAGTGCCCTCACTCACACTTGAGCTACATTATTTTCCCTGCACTTTTACACACTCACAGACAAACACACACACTAAACCCCATCTTCGACCCTCAGGCTAATTTCCTATTTCCATGCGGCGCCTTGTGCTAATCCTTGGTTTAGCTTTGCAGAAATGGTTCCCTGAAGCTGAACCAAACACACACAAACACAGTCTTTAATACACAAACACACACAGAGATGGAGCGCAACCTTCCCATCAGCAGCCCTGAGGGACCCCTCAGCTGGACACACATGAAATAAGAATAAATTAATAATATTCTACAATAAAAGGAATTAGGATTCACTGGTTGGTCATTTTTGTATTAACTATGTACTGTTTTAAAGTGATTTTAAAGTGATAGAAAAACTCATGTGGTTATTTCACAGTAATGTAACCAAAGTTACAGGATCAGTGGTTTTATATAAACATTTTTGCATATAGTGATTGTTTATACTTTCTAGCACACTCAAGTCTTATTTTATTAAAAACACTTTGATAATACACCTTCTTGAGTTAAGTTATCCTTGACTATTTGTTTATAAATAATTAATTTTGCATTATATTTCTCTTTTATAATTCAGTTTGTTTTGTCTAATCTTGGTGAGTTTTCACCAGGTATGTACAGTCAGGGTAGTCAGTCACTGAGTTAGTATCAAGAAGTAAGTACCTGTATTTTCTCAATCACCTTACAGACATTTGAACCCTTTAAGACACCATGGAAACCACCGAGTTAAATATTCCTTAATACAGATAAAACAACATCACTCTCTTCTGATCAGGCATGTGGCTGCCTACATGTGAATAAGCAAAGCATTTTGAATGTTTTAATGTTGATTGAACATTTTTATTGCCGGAATTATATACTAAAGTCATAATTCAGGCAATACTATGTCTAATGATGGATTTATAGAAAACCATTTTACAGTAGTTTTCTCTTCTACTGGTGCAATCTTCATACACAACCAAAAGGGCAAATATGACATTGTCTGCCGCCTAAAGAGCCTTTTATGCTATTTTATAATTAAAGGTTTTACTGCGCTGTGTTTTTTTTTTTAAAGCAATTTAATCATAAAAACATCCTGCAACATTTAACATCAATATATGCAGGGCCAACCCAAGTTGCCAAAGATTAATATCTCTCTAACGTGATGAAATGGTTGTGTGAAAACGGGGTCAGCAGGTAAAAGCCTCGCACTTAACAGAAGACCAAAATTATTCAATAATCCCATTTTATTTTATGTTAACAATACCACCATGCTATGTTTAATAAGACAGACACACAGTCGATGACCCTGGAAAAGAGCCACACCTGCACAAAATTACATACATGTGAAAACACTCATCCACACTGATGGTTTTTAACTCTACGGTTATAAGTCTTAATCATAAGTCAATGGAGCAAGCAAAGAGGCAGCACATACACACACATTTAGTTTGTACAACTCATTCCACAAATGCAGACCAGTGGTGGGGTCCACAGACTCCCTGGGGACTCACAGATTAGCCTTGGCCGAAGCAGCTAATCCTCTCACATACCTACAAACACATTTCCCTTCTTTCCCTCTTTCTTTTTCCAAATGCACCTGGGAGTGGAGTGAGCTGAAAACAGCAAAGATCGCACAATGATAGTGGAATTTATCATGTAATATTTAAAAAAATGTACACTCCAACAGTAAAAAAAAAAAAAAAAAAAAACATTTGTCATTTTTACTAAAGTTTTGGTTTATTTTTAAGCAAAGTGAGGCATTTTGACAGCCATTTTTTTTTGTTCTGTACAAAAAAAATACATGGATTTATCGGCATTTTTAACAAGTAAATAAAAGCAACAAAGTTCATTAGGAAAGCAAGCGGTGAGTCCTAACAGCATACACACTCACTCACAGTAAATTCAGAAGAAGATGTCAGGAATGAATGTTTTTGACATTTGCACTCTCGCATGTCAACCCAGAGGAACATCTGTGGAAAATTCATGGCTGCAGCACATGTGTGAGCGTCGTTCAAACTTCTGTTCCTTTCAATCCCAGGAAATAATCATGTCCTCAACTTAATCACGCAAGAGCATTGAAAACCTTATTATAGACCAGGGTATAAATCAAAAGTTTAAAAAACATTTTATTCACTTTTGTAGTTTTGTTTTGGCTTATACAGAGTTTTGTAACAGTACATGTATAAAATGTTTGCCCATAATCACCAGACTTGCTAAAAATGTTAACATGCAGGTGATCTGTTTTCTTCATTCCTAAAGTAGCTGATTTCAAAATGTAGTGAAACTCTGCTCACCTTTAATGAAATAAGAACTCAGAGCGCAACATGAGTTGTATGTGTGCTTTGCAAAGAGCAGAGAAAATCAATCTCTGTTCAGGCATACACAGAAAGACGGAGCAGTGGAAGAAGTCAGAGAGGTGAAGGGGTTTGTCTCCAGAGGATTCACTGAAACCACTCTGCTTTTCCCTTAACCTTTCTGTTCCTGCTGCCAATTATTGAAACCAATAAGAAAAGAAAACTCTGTATGCTCATACGCAGATGTTTATTCAAATGAGGAAAACTTAAATAACACAAAAATTTTAACATTATAGATAGCCTTATATTTGATCATTTGGAACATAAATGTCAGAAGGATGGGGTCTTTGCTGTTGTCACTTAGAAATTTGTAAGTTTTCTCTTGTTGTGGCAGTAAAATCCAAAACTTTATTGCACTTATTGTGATGTGATAAACCATTACTAATTACTTTGCAGAACTATTATTGCTACACTTCACCGCTACCACTTCACAGAAGTTTTCTGGGATATGTCTTTCATTTTTGCAAATGTAAAGACAAATATTTACAAAACATAGCAGAAACTCAGATACATTAAATGGAAAATGTCTGCGAGTTGTTTATTTCAAGCTACAGACTCTAAATTAGATTTAGCTGTAGACTGAGTCATTAATTGTAGCAGGCTGCATGTTTGGGATCACACTGCTGGAAGATGAATCTTCTACAGTCAGAACTCCATGCAGCTTTCAGACAGATTTCCCCAAAGACTCTCATGTATTTAACTCCATTCATCTTACAACCAGCTCTGACTCTGAAAAACAAGCATGATGCTGCCATCACCATGTTTCACTGCAGAGAAGACAGAGAATTTTCTCTCTTTTTTTTTGTTGTTGCCATTTCAGGCAATTTTTGTTTCATCCGACCGTAAGACCTTCTGCCAAATTCAAGAGACACTGTTTTCTCTACAATGCTCACTTTAGATAGGTGAATAGCTATGTTATTCTCACTTATGTTTGGAAAACATTTTATATACCATTTATCTTTATCCTTCCACTTTACAATTACACACTGATTTGTGTTAGTCTATAGTAAATGGTAATGTTAGTCCATTGTGTAAAATCCTTAGAAAATACTGTTACTTTGTGTTTGTCATGTGACAAGATGTAAAAACACTTAAGAGGTGTGAATACTTTTGCAAGGCACTGTCAATCAACTCTTTTTTTTAAGGATATTAGTCATTGTATCCACACATATTTAACAGGATCTTTACCTGTGTTAGAAAATGACTGACTGCATTGTGTGTCTCACACTGGACAAAGCCCAAATAGATGAGCACCTGCAAAATTTCCATTAGTCCCAGAAGACTAATAATACAAAATAAATTCAGCTTAAAATGTGACGCTACTGTTATGAAAAGTTTACAACAACCACACTTAATTCAGGCAGAAAGCTTGACAACACATGATCACTCCCCTGCTACAACTTTACCACAAGTATCCGATGGTTTTGCAGCAACTAAGCCTTCTGCAAAGCAACTAAGACTGGGTCACAAAGTCAAAGGTTAAAACCACTTTGGCTCCTACTGGGAGATTTGGTTTCCTGAGGTTTGTATGTGTGTGTGAGCATGTCTTATTTAGCCACTTCAGCTCTCCATAAAAATCCTCTCCTCCTGCTGACCACTGGCTTAATATCCTGTGTGGTTTGGTATGTCGGTTCACACATGCTTCCTTTTTTATTTCTCTTTCTATCCCCAAGCATTTTTATTCCCTGTCGTGTTTGGGTTACTTTCAATGTATTCCTTGTGTTTCATTTTGAACCAAAAAAAAATTCACCTAAATTCTTCTATCTGCTTTTCATTCAGTCACTTAAATTCACTCTATCCCTCATTTACAAACTCCTAGGTCTACTTACAATGACTGTATGAAAACCCTGTGGCAAAATAAAAGCAGATTACAGTAGACTTTCTAAATTGAACAGAGAGAAAGGGAACAGGAGAAGGTCTACTATTAAAGGATTATCACTTTTAAACCCCTAAAGAAAGAAAAGGACACTCTTTTAATTTAAAGGGATTACCATTGTGTCCTCACAAATGGACAGTGGCCAGCAAGAAAAAAAACCTCTAGCCACCCAGTGGATTTGGATCTGCTAACAACAATCTGTCCATCTGGCTTCAGGATTAACTCTCAACTCTTTCATTACCTATTTAGGTATTTTGGAAAATCTTTTGTCAATCAAAACAAGACTTACATTAAGATATTGATCCTCAAATGCATTATAAAGAGAACCTTTTCAATATTCAGCCTCATTAAATTTGGACACAACAGTTAAGCAGCTTCATTTTGTAGCATTAGGCAGAATCCTGCAATTCATTTCTAACAAAAATGTCTAAAGCTATTAAATAGTTTGAGATACTTTGTTGCTGGTTCAGCAATTTCTGAAACAGTTACAAAACAAAAACAGTAACAAACACTCTTATCTGATCCAAACTATTTCCATTATATGGATCTTATATAATCCAAATCATAGAGATAGTTATGCTCTTATTTTAGCTTCAGTGACACACTGTTGTATTCAAACTAAAAGTTAAAAATCTAAACATCAGTTTGTTTAATCTTACATATTTATGTTCATTAAACTGATGTTTTCTTTGTAAAGTGCATATGTTCTGACAAATAAGGAGTGAGAATATGTTGTGAGATGACTTGCATTGTGAGTTGGTGCGTTTCAAATAAACTTAATGAAACCCATGATGCTGATTACTGGAATAGCTTTTTTGTTGTTGTTTTTTTTTTACATATCTAAACAAAATTTTCTCACAGAGCAAATACAGATAAAACAGTCAAAAGCTAAAATTTCCAAAGTAGCACCTTTATTTTTCAAAGATTGAGTGCAAAAATTTAAAACGTTCTGAGGCATATCAGTACTTACACAGTGGTTTACCTTTCTTGAAGGATGTCAAACTCCATCTCATGCACCTCAGAGCAGAAGTAGAATCCAGTCAGAGCTTTAACTCAACACATCAACAGGTTTAATTACCAGTGACATCATCAGGTCGAATACAGACAGCTGAGCGCTCCTGAGGCTTTGGATGAGTCTGACAGCTGCTTTTTATGAGGATTATTGAGGAATGTGTTCAAAGATGGAAAGAGTGGGATGTCATCCACCAGGGCGATGGTGGAGGGAAAAACTAGTATAAAATCATACCTGGTCTGATATCAGCAGAAACATTTTATATTTCTTCTCTGCTGGTTGGTCACAACCCCACTACTATACGAGTTAATAATCTTCCTCTGTGGGTTTGAGGGCGACAAAGTAAAAGAAACCAACATACATGGTTTTCGGTCGTCACATTCACTGCAGATGCATCTGCCACATTTTTATTAGTTTATCATTTGTTGCTAAAAGATTGATCCCTTTTCATTCCGGGTGCAAGTTCAACACATGCTAGTTGAAGCCACATCTGCTTTTCATTATTAGAAGCACAGCCACAAACAGAGCCACAACAAAAGTCCTGTCTGAGTGTTGGGTGTGCTGTCTGTAGGTGTAATGTTATCAAAACAGCCAAAGAAAATGAAACTTTGCTTAACTGCAAACAAGTTATCCGTAACTATATAAAATACAGTTTGCAAATTGCAACATATGATTAGCAATCAAAATAAACAGCTTCTGCTCTCTTATTGGATGTTGAGAGTGCTTGTAATAACGTAGAAAAAACATTTTAAATTCAGAAGAGCTTTTTACACCTGGAAAAAAAAGGATACAAAACTAAGTGTTTGCTATTTTCTATGCAGCACAGATCTCTGTGAAACTATTAAAACCAAGATTGGACTATCTTTACAAAAATCACTTTTTAAACTTAACAAAGCATTACAAGTGAATCTGCTCTTTGTTGTCACAGCTACTTAAAGCATGAGACCTGTCAGCGAGAGCAAAGACAGAGAGGAGCAGATAAAAAGCAGAAACAGACTGGAGCGACGTGGTGGGGACAAAGACCAGCAGATTCCCAGGGAGGAGACAGGTGGAGATGGGGGAGCGGACAAATGAGGCAGGAGGAAAAGCTGATGCAGCTCCTGACTCCTGATGCAGAAAGAGGTCGGCTGGGAGGGAAACCTTGATGAATCAGTCTGAAGCAGCACCTTCCTCATTAATCACTGCTGGAGAATACACAAGGGAGGGAGCTATAAATATAAAGTAGAAAACCCAGCGCTATGACAGGGTGTAAAGACTTAACTTGAAAGCAAAAGAAAGAAATACTTATTACTTACATCAAAACTTTTCCTTCAATAGCTGCAGTGCAAAACTAAAGTGTAAGAGGTGAAATAAAAGCAGGAGAAAAGTTTGAGACTCGGGGAGAAAAGATCAGAGGAAGAGGATGCCTAGTGAAAAGAGAGAGGAGAATAAAGCTATAGAGGGAAATTGCAAAGGGGTAAAAGGATTAAAAGTAGGAGAATATAAATAAAGATGGAGGCCTCTCGGTATCCAGGGAGGTAAATATGGAGAATCTCGTAATATAAGGCCTTCAGTAAAGGGTTCCACTTTTTTCTGCCCTCTTCCCTTCATTTCTTTTCTAATTTTCTCTCCTTCTACCCCACTTCCTCTTATCCTCTCGCTGGTCTTCTCATCTGTGCCCCTCTTTAGCACAACCTCCTTTGTCCTTTTAAGATTCTTTCCTCCACCCCTTCAACCCGCCGCACACATATAGGAATTAATCTGAGAAATTTACATGAGAAAAGGCTTTTTCAGAAGTTCTTATAGAGCCGATCAGAGGCAGAACAGAACTTATTGCCATGTCTGCCTTTTGACTCTTTCTTTCCCCGACAACCATCAACAGGAAGATAATATGTGAAACAAATTAGTGTTGCAAATATATTTGATGAGGCTTGTACAGTATTAACTGTGACATTGATTTACCTCTGCTTTCTTGGATGCTGTTACGTCTAACCAGCTCCTTTGTTGATTACATCATCTCAGATTTACCACACAAACGCAGATTAGAATAAAAAATTCAATTAGATAAGAAATAATATATTTTACAGTAATTAGATTAAGGAGTTAAGAGAAAAAGGAAGATATATGCTTTGGTTATTTCAGTTGAATTACATTATTTACCAGTAGAGGGCAGAAAAGACTCTCTTTTGTAAAAGCACCTGGAACAAAACAGAAAGAGCATAAAAGAGTCTTTCAACAACATTGAACTGTGAACTTTAAAGCGACTTTACTGCTTTATTACTGTCCACTAAGAATGAAGGTAAAACTATCTGATTGGACTTTGATCTAAGGGTTCATGAATAGGTGTTGGTTTAAAAACTGATTTGAATTTAAATATGATGCTCAGTGATTTTAAATGCAGTTTTTGACTTAGTTGGTTGTTTTTTCTTACTTTTAAAAATAAATAAAAAAAACATGATACAAATGATAAGGGTTCACAATTTTCAAAAAATCAGGCATGATTTTATGATTTTGAATCTTAGTTGTGCCATTTGAAAACTCTGGGTTAATTTCTCATATTAACCCTCTCTTCCTCTTTTTGAAAATCTCATTAAGAAACCTTATTTGCTCATCCCATTCCCGGTATAAAATTAATTTGGTTTGGGTAAAAGATAATGACCTGCCCCCTCTCTTAGTTTGTGCTCACTGATTTTATGTGCAAGAAGATGAGGTCATACGATTATGTTTAGATTATTTCATGTTCATGTCAATAAATATTAGAAAAATATTAGAAATGTATTTGCATTTTTGACCTTTCAGTATTTCTTTACCTACTGTATTTTCACCTGTCTGTCTTTCTATCAACATTCCCTACATCTTATTTGAAACATTAGCAAGTTATCGAACTGTTGGAATCTTTTCTTGAACAATTTTGGCTTTAACTTAGTCACACAGACCCTTGACTGTTAAAGGTTTTTGTTGTGTGTTTAATCTTGTCACTCCACTATAATGCTGTCACTCAAGATTAGAAAACACACTTAGACACATTCACATGCACACAAACATTGTGATATGTTCTCACTCTTTCATTTTCTATTCAGACATTCAACCTTTCCCATCATGTCAGCAACCCAAACACTCCTCTGTTAAGTACATGCTATCCATAACCTGCAGCACACACTCTTTGTTCCATTTTTTTTATTTTTCTTGCCCTCACAACTGAACTTGCCTTTATTTGGTGTGTCTGTGTGTTTTAACCATGCTCTCCCCTGCTGAGTGACAAATCTTTTCACCAAAGAGGCAATCAGTCAAGCGCAGAAGCACACAAACACTCACAGATCGTGCATTCAATGAAGATTAAATGTCACAGTTGCCTAATAGATCCAAATTCATTCTCATATGGGTTCCTTTTTGAACTCGAAGGCGATACTTGGATGATAGCTGCAAAGTATGTGGAAAGTGATCCAAGCCAGACTAATGCTTTCGTGTGTGGATGCTACACATAGTACTTCACATTTAAATGCAAACATTTGCTATAGTTGGAAGGGCAATCTGTGATTTGGTTCGCTCTGCAGGGAGTCTGTTGTCACAGTGAGGTTTCCCATGGCTGGAGACTGAAGGGAAAATCCAGCTAAGACCCAGTTTTAAGTCTGACATAGCAGCTACTGAGAAACTTTAATACCTACTGACTAGATGTCATTCAGTATTTCACAATGAAATTAAATAAATATCACATTATTGTCACATTAATGTAGGGCTATTTGTTAGCAACACAGAAAATACATAGAGAACACTTTGCAGCAAAGGTTCTCTCTTCAAGAAAAATAGATGCATCATTCATTGTTCTTGATGGTGAAAAAAATCATGGTTATAGGGAAAGGACAAATCCTAATTTATAGTGTTTGCAGTGTCACAACCACATATTTTACAGGGAATAATCATAACACATCTATTTGTGGACATGAATACAATCAAAATAGAAAATGTTTTCATTTAGACAGTTAAATATTTGAGGTATCCAGTGCCTGGATAATTTTATTGTTCCAAAATACACACACACACACACAGGGCTTTGTAGAAAATAGTTATTTACTGACCATATATAGCACATGTTTGTATTTCAAATATTTTTAATTACTTCATACAAAAAGATTGTAAAAATATTTTTTTGATCTCTGACAAAAATTATATTAAACGTCTTAGAATTTTTTTAAAATACATGTTTTCTTAAGGAAAGGAAAAAAGTTAAATGTCAGTTTTATCAGTCAGCAAATTTGTTTTCAATACAGAATACAAAATACAATAAAAATATTCTGGATTTCATCAAATAGTTTAAATAACAGGCTTGTATTCGATAAAGTTAAAAATGTACATGGCGAATTCAGAAATGATAAAAACAGTTAGTCTGTCTAGTGAGATCAAACTCAGAGGAAAAAATATTTCACATAATACAGAATATGCAGTCTAAATTTACTTAGCTTTCAGAGATGCTTTAGAAACTACTTTTATTTTAGTTCACATCTCCCATTAACCACAAACATAAAACACATTTCTTTGATCAAAGTATATCATAATTCTTTATGAATTCTTTATGAATTATAATTCTTTATGAATTATATCATAATTCTTCTTAGTTTTGTTCTCTTTGTCTATGACATGCCTCACTCAGCAATGGAGAACTTCTAGACTCATTACAGCTGATTATTTCGCTATGCATATAATCATAATTACATCCTGGCACTTTATATTTTTTTAATGTGCAACCTTTTGAATTTAGGTAATGCAGTCAAAATATGTAAACCAATAGCCACACATAAACTTTTCTTTTTTAAATCTAAAGGAAAAATAAAATTCACATCACAAGCCAATATTATGTAATCCAGTGTTTCATACTGCCTGCACAAAACAGCAGCTCCATCAGAAAGTTGACCACAGCTTCACTGTTTCTTGCGTATTTACTGCTGACCGTTCTTCAGAGAAACCCGCTGCTAAAACATGGTCATTCTGCTGAAAAACTTAACGCATGTGTTCCTGGCGATACTTGTGATCAAAGTTATAATTACGCACTTCTGTCCTAAACAGTTCTCTGAACTATCATATAAACTATCATATTGTTTGGAGTTTTCAGTGACATAAGTCACGAACCACTCAGTGAATGCTGTCAGTAGTCAATCAAATTGTTTCAGTGCCGTACCCTCCTTGGTGCTGCTAGTACTACCCTTCAAGTAGGTATAAAAATCTGAGATCATGCAGGCTGAGCCGCATTGGATCTACTGATGGAAAATGAATCTGGCTGAGGCGGACCAAGACCTTACCGGTTAGAGGTGATCTAGTGGAAAAGCACCTAAAGAGGTCACACAACAACATCTGAGCTTAACTGGAAGAACTGTCTCAGTTAAGCTCAGAGGTCTCTGCCATATAAACAACTTCTTCTTCCGTTTATCCGGGGTCAACGGATAAACGACCCTCCAGGACCCACGAGGACGACCCACGTCCTGGTGGGTCGTGCCACGACACCTCACCAGAGAGGCGACCAGGAGGCATCCTAATCAGATGCTTGAGCCACCTCAACTGGCTCCTCTCGATGTGAAGGAGCAGCAGCTCTACTCTGAGTCCCTCCTGGAGGACTGAGCTCCTCACCCTATTTCTAAGGGAGAGCCCAGACACCCTACGGGGAAACCTAATTTCGGCTGATTGTAGTCTTGACTTTGTTCTTTCGGTCATGACCCAAAGCTCGTGACCAAAGATGAGGATAGGAGCTTAGACGGATAAATCAAGAGCTTTGCTTTTTGGCTCAGCTCTCTCTTCACCTCGACAGACCGGTACAGAGCCTGCTTCACTGGAGACGCTGCGTCAATCCGCCTGTTGTTCTCCCTCTCCACTTCGGGGAGGACATCCTCCCCAACACGGAGAACCACTCTATTCTTTTCCAGCTCACTTATTTATGCATTTATTTATATAGATATAGATATTTATTTTATTTATTGAGATGATAAAAGAAAGAACACATTGATCAACAAGTTTTGCATGCCATTCAACACATTCTCTCTCTTTTTTGGTTTTCTCATCCAGGGCGTCAGACACACACAGACACGAACATGCACACACAAATAACTGGTGCTGGCTAACTTTGAAGAACACTAATATCTTGATTCATGACAATAACACTGTCACAGTACTCATGATTGACACACACACACATACACACATTTGGGAGGTAAAAAATAAAGCTAATAATTATATGCAAGAGTTGTTGCTTTCTAAAATATTATTATTCGGGGGTAACACTTTGGACTCAGTGTGTATGGTTCGCAAAAAATGTTTTTCTGACAGTCACAGTTGGTAAGAAACAAAGATTCCCATTAAATTCCACAGGAAATGAATGCTGGTCATTTTGGACCTATTTCTGGAAGACAGGGGTAGTAATATAAAACATGCTATTTCTTAAAATGTGTAAAAGATAAATTAAAAATTTGAATTGCATGATATCAATAACATGTTTGTTGTGGAATATAAAGTGATGAAAACTTTTCATTACAAAGATGTTGCAAAAAGATGACCTCACCGTGTCCAAATAATAAACATGTATTTAAAAACTCCATTTTGCGTCTAATTGTGTTGTCTTTGACTAATATGTATTTTTTAATGTTCTGAAACCCTGAAGTGTAAGAAATAAATGAAATCAGGAAGGGGTAAACAATTTTTCATACCGCTCTAAGTGTTTACAGTCTTTCTAACTTGTGCACTCATAAATCTACAGGTCACACAAAGTCACAGAACCTTTCTCAAACCAGAAGGCTGGAAATAGCTCTGCTGTGAACGTTGCATTGAACTTATGAATCAAGCTCCGCTTCTCTGATGTTATATTGTAATAACTTAGAGTTCCTCCCTCCCAGTCAAGAAACACACCTATTTTGTTGCATGTAGAGACTTTGATTTCTTCTTTTTCGTTTCTATGAATGGCTTTATATCCAGTCTTGGAGCAGAGCAGACTCCAGGACTTGTCATTGCATCCCAGACCACCATCACAGTTCCAGGTTCTACCCACATCTTTATATGCCACAGCAATTCCCACCACGCCTTCCCATTCCACTTCCCAGTAACAAAGTCGTTTCAGGCCTTCATCACAAACTACCTGGGTCCTCTTGAACCGTTCATCACTTGTATTTCGCATTTCCAGCTTCTTGACATCATTATCAGTTACCGCTTTTTTGTTGTTTTCATTCAGAACAAGCCGTCTGCTTGCTGAGTTCTTATCAAATGTAAGATCTGCACCGTCTGAAAGTGTTCAAGAAGAAAAACAAACAAGCTTTGTGAAAATGTGTACTGTTTTTACAATAGTGAATCCATAAATTTAAATATTAAATCTGCTAAATTTGGAGAATTACGAGTCATTAAGTATTTGGTGATTTCCTTATATATAAAGTCATATGTTATCTTTAGTATGACCGTTATTGCCTGTTAAATACCCCTCTGATGATGAAGTTCGAACTTTCAGTTTCAGATAAACATGATTCATCTTGTAATAAAAAATGTAAAAGTGTTGAGGGAAAAAAACTGCTTACATTTACTCCAACCAGGTTTTAGTCGACATTCTCCTTTATAGTCAAAGCTGTGCACAGTAAGACAAGAAAGATTCATTTTAATTTGGAAAAAAATCAGAAAGCCTTTAGATAATATTTCATTCCTATTTTTACTAGTTATGAAAGCTTATTATTATCTTATTCACAACACAATGTGTGTATTAAGTTTAATTCACCAGCTCTTGGACTATAACATTTATTTACATATTTAGCCAAGCCTAACAAGACAAGTGACAGTGAGATCCATCATAAATACCTGACTGCTCTTAAAAAGGCTCTACTCAGACATGGTGCATCATTTTAAGCTATTTTTCTAATAATAGCACTAAGTAATGTCTGATTTATTTACTCACTTCACTGTCTCAAGTTTCTTGTTTGGATTCTCAACTATTGCATTGAGAGCCTTCATCCCATTGTCTCCAGGGTGATTGTAACTCAGATCCAAGTGTTTAAGAGAGGAGTTTTTATTGGACTCAATGGCTTCTGCCAGAGAAATGCAGCCTTTCTCAGTCACCTGACATCCTGCCAACCTGCACAAAGACACAATTTTGGGTTAGAAATAGAGCTCAGCAAAATTTGACAGTGATATAAAAGTTCAATATTTTATATAATATGTATGATATATAAATTAATTGCAAAGAATAGAAGTCTATAGAAGTCATTAATTGTAATTTTGAAGGTTATGGCCTACAAATGAGAGTCCAAAATGGCATCTTAAAACATTAGAAAACTGCAACTTTTTTTGATAACAAATTCATCATTTTCTCATTGCTTCCAACATGACATTGAATAATCTTTGAATATAATTTTGTGTAAAACTCAATTATGGTTTAACGGTAAATGGCCTAAACTTGCCTAGCACTTTTTCAAGTCCATTGGACCCCAAAGTGCTTCATAACACATTTGGTCATTCACCCGTTCACATACACATCACACTGATGGTAGCCACAGCCTCCCTGAAACAGCCTAACAGAGGGGAAGCTACCATGCACCAGGCCCATCGGGCCTCTGATCACCAGAAGGCAAGTCAGGTGAAGAGTCTTAACCACAACACAATGGTGTTCAAACTGGAAACCTACTGGTTCCAGAAAAGGAACCAATAGTAAAACTGAGATATTGTAGTGCAGGTGGAAATGTTCGGATCACTGTGGTGAGTCCGGTCAGTTTGTTAGGCAGCCTTTTCTACAAGTAGGTTGAGCCACCATCACCCTTAAGGGAAGACTTTCAAATTATTTCATTTATACATGGGCTGCTCATCTCTCAACTTTAGTTTTTTCCCTCTCAATACTACTTTCATAGGATTGTTGTGTTATATTGACACTAACAAGAATTGTGAACACATAGAATAACCTTAAATCTTGGGACAAACCAATTTATAAACTCAAAATAGTTGCTAACTATAACACTGCTTGATATATTACTTTCATTAATAAAACCTCTGAAAAACCTACTTGAGAGTTTCTAGTTTACAGTTCACATTTTTCAACCCATCAGCAAGTCGCATCACTCCAGCATCCAGCAAATCATTATGACTCAGGTCCAACACTGTGAGATTTGAGGATGGTTTGGTTAGCACTGATGATGTCAGACCTTCACAAGATTCTTCAGAGAGCTCACACCAACTCAGTCTGTAAAAAGATCCATGAAAACAATCAAGTTAATTTGACAAACCCATGTGTGATTTTCTTCTAAAATAACAAAGGATCACAGTAAAGGAACAAAGTATAAGTCTTGTTTTAAACAACAGTAAAATACAAGTTATCATGTCTGTGTAGTCAAACTAGACAAAGGCAAAAGCCCTAACTCTCATGTATAACATTAATAGTTTGTTCACAATAAAGAAAGTATTATAAAGCATTATTCTGAACTAGTGAGGTATCGTAGACACTACATGATATAAAAATACTTACAAAGTAGTGTTTGAGACTTTGACCACTGGCATCATTCCCAGAAGAACTTTCTCTGATTTCAGGTATTTCTTAAGATCAAACTCTTCAAGATTCTCATCTGATGTCAGCAGCACAAAGGTTAAAGCTGACCACTGAGAAGCAGTGAAAGTTTCAAAAGGTTTTTCTTCTGAATTAAGATATTTTTTGATTTCTTGAACAAGGGTGTCGTCATTCAGCTCATTAAGACAGTAGAAAAGATTAAGGTTTTTATCTGGGTCACTGTTGTTCTCTTTGATCTTCTTTTTGATGTACTCTGCTGTTTTCTTACTAGCGTCTTTGTGTTTTTCAGTCTTATCTATCAGATCTTGAAGTAGATCCTGATTTGATTCGAGAGAGAGACCCATTAGGAAGCGAAGGAATATGTCCCAGTCCCCATTTTCATTCTCAAAAGCCTTGTCCACTGCTTTCTTATAAAACTCTGAGGCTGCTGAAGTTGGTTCTATGAACACATTTTCTCCTTTGTTATTAAATGAGTAGAAGACATGGAGAGCTGCCATGTACTCTTGAATGCTTTGATGGACAAAGCAAAACATCTTCTGAGAGTACAGCTCGTGATTTTCTCGTTTGACCTGCGTTAACAACCCAGAGAAAACAGCAGCTTTGGTTACATCAGTCCCACAACTGGTCAAGTCTTCCTCAGTAAAGAGAAGGTTCTTCTCCTTTAGTCCTTTGAAAGCAAGTTTCCCCAAAGACAGGATTGTTTCATCATTAGTTTTATCACAGAATGTCTCCGTTCCAGAGGTTTCAGAGGTTGACTGATCTGTGTTATATTTTACTTTTGTCTGTCTGCGCTGGAGCAAAAGGAAATGTGTGTACATGTCAGTCAGAGTTTTTGGCAGTTTATCATCTTGATTTCTTTCAACAAAGTCCTCCAAAACCTTTGATGTGATAAAACAAAAAATAGGGATGTGACACATTATGTAAAGAATTCTTGAGTTCTTCACATATGACCAGATTGTTTTAGCCACATTCTCATCACTGAATCGTTTCATGAAATATTTTTCCTTTTGCTCATCATTAAATCCTCTCACTTCTGTTATTCGATCAACCTTTTCTGGAGGAATGTTGTTGGATGCTGCAGGTCGAGAAGTGATCCAGATTTGAGCTTTAGGGAGTAAATTTCCCAGGATAAGATTTGACAACAGACCATTTATTGAGGTTGGTGTTGTGACATCACTCAATTTATTGATGGTTTTGAACTCAAGATCAAGACGACATTCATCAAAACCATCCAGAACAATCAGAATCTTGTACTTGTCATAGTCAGTTATTTCAGAGGTCCTCATTGCTGGGAAGAACTGATGAATCAGATCATCTAAACTGTGTTTTTTATCTGCTCTCAGATTTAGCTCTCGGAAAGGAAGTGGAAAAATGAAAAAAATGTTTTCTGTTGTTTTGTCCTCTCCCCAGTCAAGTATGTTTTCTGTTGCTTTGCTCTCTGCCCAGTCAAGTATGTATTTCATTGAGGCAAATGTTTTTCCTATGCCTGCCACTCCAACGGTAAGAACAGTCTTAATGTTTTGATCACTATTTGCAGGTTTGAAAATGTCGCAGTATTTAATAGATGTTTCTTCATCTGTCGTTTTGAACTTTGCATCCTGAACCTGCATGGCTTCATTCTGAGCTCTGTCTCCTTCTGTGATGTAGAGATCAGTGAAGACCTCATTGAGAAGAGCTGAGGTCTTCTGTCCATCAATCCCTTCAGACACACTGGTAAATTGATCTTTTAGTTCATGTTTGAGTTGTTTTTGACTTGTGATATCAGGCCTCTCTGAAAAAATAAAATGTAAATTAACAAAAAAAACATAGATTAAATACTTTTGAAACAATTTTATATTTGTTTCAAATATAAAATTGAAACAAATTTTATCTTTTGATATAAATATAAAAAGACACAAAATAAAAGATTACTAATCACAAAATTTGACCTGGTCCTGTGTGCCAAAAGAATGTGTTGTAAAAATTAAACTTGTGCAATTTTCTGTTTATAGGGGTTTTATGTAGTAAAAATACAAGCACACAGCAGACTAAAACTTAAAACTACAGACGTTTCTGCAGATCACTCAAAATCTACTTGGGATCATAGATTTTTGTCAAGGAAAGTTCTTGCTGCCATGTGTTGAATTAAAATTATGAGTTGTATAAACCAGTGCTTATACATTTTATGGTTCAGACTCTCAGTGAATGCACCAGGAAAGTCTGAGTACCTGATATGCAAAGCGCACAATTGTGTTCTGTGGACCAATAAACATCAGGAGACGTGTTGTAACTCTATATATGTGTATGAGAAGAGTGTTATAAGACACTACTATTAAAGTGACATCGACTTCTGCACAAAGGAACAGCTCTGCCTTTCACCTTCCAACCTTGAAGAAACACCAATCTAAAGCTGTTGGTGCTGAAACCGAACAGTCAGCCTAGCTTAGAAATAGGTGCTGGAAATACACATCTACATGGACTCAGACCAGTCATGTGAGAAAGAAAGAGCAATTGGGAGCACAGATATACATCTCTTCAATCACCGTTTTAATTGGTGCCTTTAATGCATGTTGCAATGTATCTTGCTGAAATATTACTGGATTCATGCAGAGAAGAGTTTTATCAGCAACATTTGCAATTTTAGGTATGACAATATTTCAGTGCATGAGATTTGGAGTATACTTGGTATACCGATGACCAATGCCCTTTGAAAACCAATAGGCAACTGTTAAATTTTAGGCTTTTAATCAGTTTTATTTAATATAGTTTTAACTACTTATTTCTTTGTAGCAGGTCTTAAGTCTCTCTTTTTTTGTGTGACCCTTTGTACTACTAACTAAATGCAGCCACAGTCAGACTTTTGTGTAAACTATTTACGACTCTAAATTACGGTGGCCCTGATGTGCAAACTAGGCCCATAAATCAATAAACACAATTACAGAAAAACAATAAAAAGACACAACTACAAAATAAGAAAACACAACGGCATTAACTAAGCACAACTGCAAAAAAAAGTAAACTCAACAACATGACTGGCTTAAACACACCATTGTGTTGTTGGTATTTTTATTAAAAATATAAATATTACGGTGATGCAAACATAGCTACTGAAATCATTACTTATTTGTCTTTGTGATACAAAACATTCATGTGTATTTGTGAATGAGTATTTTGTTGTGCTGAAATTTTAAGTTTGAAACAAGTTTTACCCGGAATACATTTGGAGACAATATTGGCTATCCACTTGTAAATTTGAGTGTCATAAAGTTAAATGTAAGAGTGAAAATAAAGTCAGTCATATAGCACAACATTTTATTCAATATTTTATACCTACTACGTCACTAAACTGAGTCAGTGTTTAAAGTTTTTAACAACCATGAGTCAACCCTGACTGTGGCAACCTATGTAACCCTCAAATACCTTTCTCCTTAGAATTTAATTGGGAGAGAACCCCCTTGTTTAACTTCTCTCAAATCTGTTAAAAGCTGTTAAAAGTTTTGTGCAACTGGATTGAATAACTCAAGTAGAGATCTAAGTTGTTTAAATAAGAACCATTCAAGTTAATATGACTTACTTTTAATATAAACATGTAACACATTTAAGTAAGTATAAATAAATATAGCATTTTTGCCTAACATAGTTAATGATTTAAGTTGCAACATACTAAATAAAATGAGTTAACAAATGTATTTGAGTTACCTTATCCTAATTGTTTTGGGTTCCTTGGATTGTTAACCCAAAATAAAATAAACTAAAATAGTTTAGTTACAAAACTTAAATCAATTTATGCAATCAGTTTCCCCAATTAATTTGAGTTAACTTGACTTGCCGGGTTTTACAGTGATTTCTTTCAGAATTATATTTTTTTTAATAAAATTGCCTGTTAGTTATTGTTTGTTTAATCTGTCATATGTAGACTGGGGTTAGTGCTTTTCTATATATGTTTTCTGTGTGATTTGATTTGATCTCTGAAAGCTATGTAAATTTAGACTGCATATTTTGTGATTTGATTAAGACTTATTTAGTGTACATACATAGCTCTCTGGAATATAAATGATTCATCCTTGAAACTCATTTTGAAAAATTACATGGCTTATTTGTTTATAAATTTTAATATAATTTGATTTGATTTTAACTAAAAGTCAAAATGTTGTAATTTTATTGATGACTGTTTAAATGTTAGAAAATACATTTAAGTTCAATCTAATTGTGTGAAATTTGCATCTGCAGATCTTACCTCTTATTTCTGTCAGTCTATCAATAAAGCCATCAGGGATTTTCTTAGCAGCTGGAGGCTGAGAGGTTATCCAAACCTTGGCCTCTGGAAGCAGGTTTCCTTTAATAAGGTTTGTTAGTATCACATGGACTGATGTTGGTTTTTTGACATCAGTCAAGATTTCCTTGTTTTCAAAGTCTAAACAATGTTGATATGCATCCAGTCCATCCAAAAGAAATAAAATATTTAACTGAGAATAGTCAGAGATGATGATATTTTTGGTCTCCTCGAAGAAGTGATTAAGAAGCCCAAACAAACTGATGTTCTTATTTTTTATCGAGTTGAGTTCTGAGAAGTCAATTAGAAACAAAAGAGCTACAGTTTCTGCCTGGCCAGAGAATAACTTTTTAAACCAGGTCAAAACTGACCTTTTCTCATTCTCCTTTTTAGCCCATTCTTTTATAAAATTTTTCATGTGAAAAGATTTTCCTATACCAGCTTCTCCAATGGTCAGCACTGTTCTAGTTTTCTTTTCTGTCCAATCTTTGAAGATCTCAGAAGGTTGATTCACTTGTGTAAACTTGTTCTGTTTACTTTCCACTTCCTCAGAGCCATTTTCTCTTCTGATGATATGCTGTGTTGTTTGCTGGTTTGGATGACTGATCTCATCTTTTTCTTCGATTTCTTTCAGAAATCTATTTTTCAGATGTGACTCCAACTTCTTCCGTTGCTCATAGGTTTCTAATCAGAAAAAGCAAAGTTGTACAAGGAGGTAAAATGTATAGAAGCTAAATTAAGAATAATTGATTTAGATGAATATTCTTACCTTGACAGTGAACAGTTTTGTCGATATATTCAGAAGGAATCTTATCAACTCCTTTTGGTTGAGAAATTATCCAAATATGAGCTTCAGGAAGCAGATTTCTTTTGATCAGATTCGTTAACAGCACATCCATTGATGCTGGTTCCTTCGAGTCTTTAACTTCTTTGTTGTTTACAAAGTCAAGAGGAAGTTTGCATTCTTCCAGACCATCAAGAATGAAACATATCTTTTTCTTGTCATCTTTGGAAACCACAGCATTTTTTTTCTTGAAGAAATCATTCAGCAGAGATTCCATGCTTTTTACTTCATCCTTCTTTTTATTCAACTCTTTGAAATCAAGGGTCACTAAAGCCTTTATGTCTCTGTTGGAGTTTCCTTTTGCCCAGTCGATCATGAATATTTTTGTTTGGAAAGTTTTACCAACACCAGGAACTCCATTCATCAGTACAGTTCGCACATTTTTGGGCAGTTTGGAAAACATAGATTTATTAGGAAATAAATCATTGGAAGCGATTAGGTTCTTTTTCCCACTTTCAAACGTTACTATCTCAGAGAGTTTTGGGTCAATTTTATGTTGACCCACCTCCTTAAGAATTACTGTCTTCAGGTCATTTTTTCCCTTGGTCTCTCCTCCTGTAATTTTTTAATTAATTATATGTGAAGAACAGAAATTACCATGACATATTTGAAACAATGATTGACAACACTCTCCAGAATATATTTTAGCACTAATCTGCACTAATTACTCATATTTCCTCCTGGCATCCTGCTATCATCAACAATCAACTTCAAGCATTCAGAATTAATGAATAAAAACAATCTGCATTTCTTCTGGGCAACAATTTAAACTTAGCTCAAAAGCAATAAGATTCACTGAGTGTGACCCCAGCCAATTATTATTACTTTACACCATTGACATTTTAGTCTTGAAACATCAACTATTGTCAGGGGAAGTTATAAGACCTGACCAATACTGGTTTAAGTATCAAGATTTGAGGCTTTATAATTTAAGAAGAGAAAAAACAACTTGGTCTTCTTAGAAGCAATTAGTTTTACTTTTCTGAGGCATTTTTTTCATTAGTGTTCAAATAGAAACAATAGGAATATTCTGACAACAGCAGGTAAGACACTAATCATTACTACATTAGACAACAATTCATTAAAATAACACCAACAAAAAAAAACAAGTAAAAACAAAGTCTTACAATTACAAAATATAATCTGACAATGAGAGTTTAACACTGAAAAATATTTATTCATTTGTAAACAGTGTAAAGCCAATGGACAGTTAGACTTAAAAACAACTTATCTTTTTAAGTCATGCTCACCTGTGTCAGCTGATCCAGATGTTTCAGATTGGTTGTCATTACTGCAGGCACAGACAAGACATTTAACTGTTTTGATATATATTTAAACAGACATTTGTTTACTGATCATTTTTAAGTTAAAAGACTGGACAGTAAAGTATATTTTCAAAAAAGTGAAATGAATGATAAGGAGGTTCCTGAAACACTTGAAAGCTGAATGAGTATAATAGCACTTTGTAAAAATATGAATAGGTTACATAACCTAAACAACCAATTAAAACAATTAAATATAATTGTCATTGACTTTATGTCTGTTTATTCAATAATTTAACAACAGAAACAGCTTTTGAATTGAATATGTTTATTTTGTCAATCCATGGTTTTCAGTAGATAAAATTGCGATTACGTACTTCCGGTTGGCAAAACAACTTGCTGGATCAATACGTTGTAGGCATTGAAATGATAACAGTTGTATAAAACAGCAAAATTCCAGTCAAGAAGAAATTATATCTCTTTAAAAGCTGCATGTTTTATGGTCTATGACTTTTATAAATGATTAACTTATTGTTGAGGATGTTTTTTCACCTTTTCACTGCTGATGAAGCTACATGCCCACACAACTTGAATCTGAAAGTTTTCAGTCACTTCTGTGGAACATTATTTTATCTCACTCATACTGCAGAAAATGTATACTATACTATATATAGATATCTATATAATATATTTTTGCATACTAAAGATAACATTTATGGATGATATAGCGGGGTTTCCTCCAGAAACTTGCTAACCCTGGTGGTTTTGTGTTTAAAATATTGTATTAAGTCTCTTAAGAATTTAGATAAAAATACTTTTATCTGTTAAGTAGGCTTACTTTTTATATCAGAAGGAAAAGTCAGAATATTTTTTTTTTTTAATTCTTCACTATTATGCACCTCTGTGGCAATTTATTGCCACAGAGCTTCAATAATTGATACATATTATTGAGGCTGTTAGTGTCCAAGCAACCACTTTTATCTTTCTTTAAGTGCAAGAAACAGAAACTATGTGATGACTCACATCAGTTTTGCACTGATTGGCAGATAATCTTCTCTAATAAAGAAATAAAAAATTATCCATCTTAATATCTCCTACAGCAGTGTTTCCCAACCCTGGTCCATAAGGCACACTGCCGTGCATGTTTTAGGTATTTCCTTGCTTCAGTCCAGCTGATTTCAATTGATGAACTGCAATCAGTTGAATCAGGCACATTAAAGCAGGGAAACCTCTAAAACATGTAGGACAGTGTGCCTTGAGGACCAGGGTTGGGAAACACTGTCCTACAGAACACCATGGTTTATAGATCTCAATCCACTTCCAGTCACTTTTTCAGCATCAGTTTGTTACATTAAAAAAGGCAGCAAAGAGTTTGTGTGTATCAAATTAACTTTTAGTCTGTGAAAAAGTTAATTTTTCTGTTAAGTAGAAAAATTACTTAACAGAATTTAAGTAATTAAATTCTGTTAAGTAATTTAATTACTTAACAGTAATTAAATTACTTACAAGGTAAGATATTTACTGACATATCTTACCTCGGCACATTGTAAGATGTAATAACACCGGTTTCTCCAGTAGACTCTGGTTCTTTGTCATCATTTGAACTTAAACACAAAAGAAAATATAGTTTCTTTTATGTCCTTTGATCAGAATATTGGATCCTTGTGTCAGACCTGTTTCTAAAACCAAAACACTGCAGTACATGTTTCAAATAAAAATAATAATTTGGTTCTATCATTTTTTGACTAGCTATATACTTTTTTCTACTAACACTAACTGGTTTTGACTCACACAGTTTAAGGTTTCTTTCAAAAACTGATTTTATTTTGTTTTACTATTCAGTGATCTTATCTTTTATTATCCTGATTGTCATAGAATGATATTCTGTAAAATACAAATGACCAAAACATGATGTTGCACATGAAAAGCGTCTGAAATTTTATTGGCTGATTCACTTCAAAGGCTAAACAAAGAAAATTTTAGTTACATACAGATCTCATCAGATATAAATACTATTTAGATGTGCATTTAAGTACTGTCCACATAAGTAAATTGTGCAGTGTTTAATAAAATCAACAACAAAACCAAAACAGCTCAGTAATTAAGGTTCAGGGTGAAAGATTTTTCTTTGAAAAACAGCAGAATGGACAAAATTAAACAAAAGCATTAAAAAAAAAAAAAACTATTATTCTGTAACTTTATTCTGTAGCTATTACTAAATATTTTTCAATCTTTTAATTTCTTTCTGC